>JAREIK010002044.1:156598-179371 GCA_029783825.1 Sapria himalayana
TTGATAGATAGATAGATTGATTGATAAACATATATATAATATTGGTCAATAGAAAGATAGACAAATACATAGACAATAAATAGGCAAATAGATAGATTGATAGATAGAATAGTAGAAGATTATAGACTGATAAATAGATAGACAGATTGATCGATCGATAAATAGACATTAATAATATTTATATAGATCGATAGATAGATAGACATATAGATAACATATAGATGAAATGAAAGAAAGATATATATATATTTTTGTTGATAGTTTGGTAGATAAATATAGATATATAGATAGATGATAGTTAGAAAAAAGATAGACATATAAATAAACAGAAAATATACATTTAGATAGACAGATTAAAGACATATTGATAGTCAAATTTATAGATAGATTGAAAGACAGATGATAGACAAATTGATAGGCATATTGATAGACAATTTGATAGCTAGATAGATTGGTTGATTGATAAACACAAAGATAGTCAAAAAAATAGATAGTAGATAGTCTGATAGATAGACATATATAAAAACAATAGATTGAAAAATACAGACATATAGAGAGACAATAGATCAACAAATATATCGATAGGTAGATAGACTAATAGATAGACATATAAATAAATAAATAAATAATATATATATATATATATATATATATTCACATATATATAGACAGGTACATAGACAAATAATAAACATTTAGATAGATAGATTGTTAAACAGAAAAATAGACAGACAGAGATAATTAGACATACACACAGATAGACAGACAAATAGATAGCTAGATATTTTGATAGACAAATTGATAGAAAATTTGAGAGAAAGTTAGATTGATTTATAGAAAGATTGATAGATAGATAGATATATATATACTATATATAAAGATATAGATAGTCAAAAAGAGATAAAGATAGATAAACAAATAGATATATAGATAGATATATATATTGATGTACAAATACTATAACATATAGATAGATTGATTCTTAAAATAGATTAAAAGAGAGATCGATAGATAATTGATAGATAGATAGATAGAATAAGTTGTTGATAGCTTGATATAAAATTGATAGACAGTTGATAGATAATTGATAGACAGATAGATAGTGTGATAGATAGATTGATAGATATATATATTTTTAGATAGATAGATAATAAACTAGATTCATAGATAGATAGACAGATAAATAGACAGACAAATAGATAGATAGATATATAGGCATATAGATATATATATATATATAATAAATAGAAAAATTATAGACATATAGATAAAAAATGGAAATAGATAGATTGATAGAAAGATTGATTGATAGATTGATAGATAATTAATAATATATTTATAGAAAGATTATAGACAATTGATTTACAGATAGATTGATTGATTAGAGATAGATAGAAAGAAAGAATGATAGATAGATATATTCATTTATAGATTATTAGATAGATAGATCGATAATATATAGACAGATAGATAGACATATAGATAAGAAGATAGATATACATATAGATAGACAAATAGATAGATAGATAGATAGAATCATTGATATATAGATTGATAGAGCAATTTATAGATAAAATTGATAGATAGATAGATAAATATAAATATTGATTGATCAATAGATAGATAGATTTACAGATGGATAGATATATTATTAGATACATAGGCAGAGAGTTAGATTAACAGATAGACAAATTGACAATGAAATAGATAGTTAGATAGGTAAACTAATAGACATACAGACAAGTAGATATACAAAAATAGATAGGTAGATAGATAGAGAGTCATATAGATAAAAAGATAGATATACAGATAGATTGATTGATAGACATTTTTATATACATATAGATAGAATGAAAAAAAAGAAAGAAAGAAAGAAAGAAAGATAGATAGATAGACAAATAGACAAACCAACAATTAGAAAGACAACAAGAGAAATAGATAAATAGATAGACCAAAAGTCACGTAGACATGAAGTTAGTTAGATAGATATTCTAGCAGACAAATACTAAGGCAAAGAAAAAGATAGACTGATAGATAAATGAATAGATAGATAGAAAGATACATAGATAGATAGTCAAATAGACAACAAGATAGATAGATAGATAGATAGATAGATACATAGATAGATAGTCAAATAGACATCTAGATAGATAGATAGACAAATAGATAGACATATAGACAAACACATAGATATATAGATAAACAATTATATAGAAAGATAGTTTGAAAGTTAGATTTATAGACTCATTGATAGCTAGATAGAAAAATAGATTGATGAACATATTGATAGATTGATAGATTTAGATATAGATAGATAAATAGATAGATAGATAAACAGACAGACAAATAGATAGACAAAAGATACCGATTACTGCTCAATCCTATCATATTGTGATACTAAGAATCTTGATATATTATAGTGGAGGAAATCATATGAGTCCAACTTTCCCATGCTATCTAAGATAGCACAAGATTTATTGACTCCTCTGATGTCGAGCATAGCAGTGGAGCCTACTTTTTTTTGCAGTGAATGTGATTTTGGCAAAGAGATCGAGATTATGTCAAGATATTATTGTGGTTTTGGTATGCATGAAGGATTGGGAGGATTCGAGGTTTAGCATTAAGGATCATGCTGGGACTGGGAGTGGGACTATAGTGAATGAGGAGGAGTTGATTACTATTGATGATCCATATGATAGTGATATTGATATTGAGGTTGTTGATGATGATGATATGAAGATAGATGATTGATGAGGTTGCTACTTGATGTTTGATGGTTGACGATTGCAGGATTGCGACACACCGACAGCGACACTTTTGTCATAGTTATGCTTTTCCTTATGAGTTATTCTTGATTCTGAATTTTGATTTCGATGTTTTGTACTTATTTTTATTTACATTGTATTTTCTTTAGTTTGGCTATTTGGCACTTGGCTTTGTGAATGTGACTTTGTTTTTTTGTTAACATAATTTTGTGTTTATTTTATGTCTATTTTTAATAATTTCATTAAAAATTCTAAAATATATTTCTAATAAATTATAATCTAATTAAAACATAATTAAAACAAATAACATAAAAAATAAACTTTTAACTATTCAATAATTTACAATTTACAATTTAAATATTTTTAATTATTATCTAATTTATATTTTATAAATACATAAATATTCTAAACAAAAAATGAAAAAAATAAAAAAAAAATTAATTTATTCAAACCTCCCCATACAAGCCTTACCATTTACAACCAAAAACTAGCCATGCCAACTAAGCCATGCCGAGCCTTGCTTGAATAAACCATGCAGGGCCAGGCATGACACGGTTACTATAGTTGTACCTAGCCCAGCATGGTAGCACGGTTGGGCCCACAAAAATCATGTCGAGCCGGTTCGGCATGACTCATTTGACACTTCTACTTTAGATTGGGAAAAGTTCCATTGTTAATCCATCATTATATCCACTTTAGCTACAGAAAAACTTCATTTAGCTAGTTACTAGCTATTTGGGATTTTTCTTTTAGTGATCTCTATCTATCTATTGATATATTTGTTTATATCTCTATGTATCTATTTATCTATCTATATATCTATCTATATATTTGTCAATCTATCTATCTATCTATCTGAGTCTATCAATCTATCTATAAATCTCTCTATCAAACTATATATAATTCTGTATATCAATCTTTTTATCAATCTGTCTATCAATTTATCTATCTATCTATCAGTCTGTCAATATTTCTATCTATCTATCTATGTCTTTATCTATCTATCTATAAATTTGTTTATCTGTCTGTCTATCTATCTGGCTATCAATCTGTCAAAAATTTGTCTATCAATCTGTCTTTCTATCTAACTATCTATATGTGTATCTATCTGTCTATCTATCTGTCTATCTATCTGTCTATCTATCTGTCTATCTATCTATCTATCTATCTATTTGGTCTATTTATTTGTCTATTTATCTATCAATCTATCTATTTATCTATCATTATATCTCTCTATCTATCATTTTTATATCTATCTATCTATTTAATGATTTGTCTATCTATCTGTCAATCTATCTATGTGTCAATCTATCTATCTGTCAATCTATCTATCTGTCTATCTATCTATATGTGTATCTATCTATTTTTCTATCTATCTATCTATCTATCTATTTGTCTATCTATCTATCTATCGATTTATCTTTCTATCTAACTATTTGTCTATCTATCTTTCTATCTGTATATATATATCTATCAATCAGTCTATCTATCTATATATCAATATATCTATCTATTTGTCTCTCTATCTGTCTATCTATCTATCTATTTGTCTTGCTATCTGTCTATCACTCTATCTATCTATATGTCTATCTATCTTTCTATATATATCTGTCTATCTATCTATCTGTCTATCGACCTAGCTATCTATCTACCAATCTATTTGTCTATCTATATGTCTATTTATCTATCGTTCTTTCTTTCTATCTTTCTATCTTTATATTTGTCTATCTATCTATCTATCTAAGAATCTATCTGTCTATGTATCTCTCTATTTATTTTTATATTTATCTGTCTATCTATGTCTATCTATCTTTATATCAATCTATCTATCTATCAACTACTTATCTATCTATCAATCTATCTATTGATATGTCTATTAATCTATCTATCAATATGTCTATCTATCTATCTATATATCTAACTATCAATTAATATTTCTATCTATCTATTCATCTATCTATCTATATATGTATCTATCTATCTATATGGCTATATGTCTATAAATCTATATATATATTTGTCTATATTTCTGGCTATCTATCTAACTATCTAACTTTATATCTCTCTATACATTTATCAATCTGGAAATCTATCAGTCTATCTATATGTTGATCTTTCTATTTATCTTTCTATGTTTTAATTTATCTATCTATCTATCTATATATTCATATATCTATATATCTATATATCTATATATCTATATATCTATATATCTATATATCTATATATCTATATATCTATATATCTATATATCTATATATCTATATCTATATATCTATATATCTATATATCTATATATCTATATATCTATATATCTATATATCTATATATCTGTCCATCTATCTATTTCTCTAACTAATATATAATTATATGTCAATTTATATGTTTTTCTATATGTCTATATACCTACCTATCAATCAATCAATCAATTAATCAATCTGTTTGTCTATCTATCCATATATTTATCTATCTGTATGTCTATCGATCTATCTATCTTTCTATATATATATATATATCTGACTATCTATCTACCGATCTATCTATCTATCAATCTCTAGATCAATCTATCTATAAATCTATCAATTTTTATATCAATATTTCTATCATTGTGTGTATCTATCTGTCTATCAAACAATCTATCGATCTTTCTATCTATATGTCTACCTATCTATCTATGAATATTTCTATCTTTCTATTTATCAATCTACCTTTTAATCAATCTATCTTTCAATCTATCCATCACTCAGTATATCAATCTGTTTATAAATCTATCTATCTGTCTGTTTATCCCTCTGTCTATCTATGTTTTTATCTATCTATCTATCTATTTGCTATTTATCTAACCATTTATATGATTATCTATCTGTTTAATTGTTTCTCTATCTATATGTTTATCTATTTGTCTATCTATCTATCTACCTAACTATCTATCAATATGGCTATCTATCTGTCTATTAATTTGTCTATTAATATTTTTATCAATCAATCTATCAATCTATCAATCAATCTATCCATCTCTTTATCTATCTGTATATCTATTTGTATCTATCTATCTATCTATTTATATCTCTATCTATCTATATATCTTTCTATCTATATGTCTATCTATATATCTATATCTTTCTATCTATCAATCTATCTATCTATCTATTTATTTGTCTGTCTGTCTATCTATCTATCTATCTATGTAAATATATTTTGATCTATCTATCAATCTATCTATGTGTGATTTTCCCATCGCTAAAATAGAATAATGACAAATTATTGATGAAAATTATCCCAATCTAAAGTTCTCTTCATAAAATCTTAACTAGAAAAATCCCTAGCAAATTTTTTAATGACGGAAATTCTATAGCTAATTATAAATTTTTCCTTGCTATTTTTGATTGTAATTAAGAATAATAATTAATATGTTTCGATTGAAAATGTACAAAAAATTCTCTAACTAAATTAGCTATGGAAAATTCTCTAGCAATTTTCATTCTAAAGCTATTTTCATAATTATATTTTTTTTCAAAAAATTTAATTACATATTTTTATATTTTTATATTAAATTGAATAAAAACATATACTATAAACCATTATTTAAATTAACAAAAAGAAAAATTTGTTAATAAATTATTTTGATACACTAGTTACATAGTTAAAACAAAAATATAACATAGGTATATAATCATTTTAAACTAAATAATCATCCTCACCATATGATGCATTTGTGATAGGTTCTCATATGTAGATACTTTGCTGGAACTCTGTGTGCTAACTATCTTGTCAAGGCTGCTAACTTTGACTCTGTATAGGTAGATAGATAGATATATCTATCTATATTCTATTGTATTGCTAACTTTGACTATATAGACATATATGTAGATACATAGATAGATAGATAGATATGTTTCAATTTATCTTCTATTGTACATTGACATATATAGACAAACATATAGACATATAGATAGATAGATATATGCATATTTATCTTCCTATAATTTATCGTCTATTGTATATCTTCTATAGATAGATTGATAGATAGGTACATAGACATATAGATAGATAGATAGAATGATATATCTATTTATCTTCTATTATATTACATTCTTCATTTCTTTCATTTCCTACATACACATCAATTAAAACTTAAATGATATGAAGGTTGACAACTTATTAATTTAGCAAAATTAAATATATGATCATCACTTAAATAGCATTTACCAATATGCTTGAAGAATTCTGATTCAGAGAATTATGGAGTTTTGTAACACAGATATATCATTTACCAATCATTGTGCAAATTTTTATCCAAAATACAAATATTGAATTTCCAACAGACTATTTTAGAACATGGAATAAATATAATAATTACCTAGTAGATATTGGAATCATCACCAAGAGAGAATCCAGTAATAGATTGATGACCACTACCGAAGCCTTATGGCACATCGTGAGAATGAAGCCTATATTTGGTCTTCTCGCACATCAGCTTCAGAACTAACCCGTACATAATCTAGACGAAGAAATCAACATTACTCAGATGAAAATCTTTTAGTTTATTGAACTTTCATGATACTAGAATCAAACATCATATTTGAAACTTGTGATGCATTTTAGTTTTGAACAATAAGGATCAAAAAATACATATAAAATTTGATGTATATAAAATATAGAGCTCGTGAAATATTTTGCTTCTAGTCTGACAAGGTTTCCCATTACTAATTCCATCAATTAGGTATATCTTTTTGAATTTGCCTGCAGGGCGGGTGGATTCTATGTTTCTAACCTCAATTCCTTCCGAAGAAGTGATTGATGCTGATGCAAAGGATGGTGAATCGATGTCTAAGTTAATATACAAAAAAATTGAAAACATCAAGAAGATTCTTGGGCTGTAACAACATAAGCAGTATGATAGCGTCAAAGCAATAAGATATGGTCATCTCATGATAATGTCAGATCAGGATCATGATGGCTCGCACATTAAAGGTTTAGTGATCAATTTCATACACTTTACTAGCCATCTTTGCTTAGGGTTTCATCATTCTTAGTTGATTATATCACCCTAATCATGAAGGCAACGCAAATAAGTGGAAGAGGTGTACCCTTCTACACCAGCTAAGTTTATCACATAATACCTTAACCAACTGAGGAGGATGTTCATCATGCACAACTTAATTAAAAAGTGAACTAGAACAGCTGCTAAAAATGTCATCATATCTGCTACTTATTCTCCTCATCAAACAAAAATATAACAATAGCTTCAAAAATTATCACCTAAAAATGGAAAAAAATCTATGGATGCCTTCCCTCGTAAACACATACTATGATGCATAGGTGCTGGTAGAATTATAGTGATCAAAAGGGTAGTGGCACTGACGGACTAAGAAGGGAGTCAGTAGTAGAAAGGTGGTAATGGTGACACTAATAATGGTGGCATAGAAAATAATAGCTAACACTAGGATCTCAGCTGTTATTTTCTATAGACGATATGATGGGCTAAAACAACATATTTAAACCTTTTAGTTATGCAAATGATAAGTCTACCTAATAAGGACTCATATTTTAACTAAGAAAAGCAGCATTCTTCATGCATATTTTCACCTAGTCATATTCATGATCACCAAAGCCAACATAACCCCAACAGATCTGAAATGCAAACCCCAACTTAAAAATTTGAAACAAATTACAGCGTGATTTAAGCTACATACCGGATACGCATAAAGAAACAACAAAAAAAATACCTTTTGTTCCACTCAATGGCTTGCACTGCATTAACTGGTTAATCTTATCATCTATGATTCATTTTTCACTTGAACGGAAACAATCAGAGCTCATCTTCTTCCATACCTTACTTTTGACTTTGATATAATGTTTTGTTTAAAATATTTTTATAAATGTTACATATATATAAACACTACAAGAAAATTCCCATATAGCTAGGGACAATTCGCTATCTAAATAGGCATTTTCCATCGCCAAACCGAGCATAGCGATGGATTAACAATGGAACTATTCTCAATCTAAAGTGCTCATCACTAAAATTTAGTGAGGAAAAGTGTCCCTAGCTAATAATTTAGCGACGGAAAAATCCCTAGCTAAAAAATAATTTCTCCAGCTAAATTAACAAGCTAAATTAAAGTTTTCATCGCTAAACAGATATAATGATGGAAACTTTCCCTAACTAAAGTGCTCGTTGCTAAATATTAGCGATGGAAAAAGTCCCTAGCAAATAAATTTAGCGATGGAAAAAATTCTTTGCTAAAATAAAGTTATCCCTAGCTAAATTAGCTAAGCAAAATTTCCAAGCTAATTTAGCAAGGGATTTTTCCCTTGCTAATTAAGCAAGGGAATTATCCCTAACTATCTTAATTTTAAAACTATTTTCAAAAATTGATTTATTTTAAAATTTTTTAATTAAATAATTTAATATTTTTATATAAATTGAATAAAAATAGAAACTATAAATGATAACTTATAATTTTTAAAAAAATCATTTAATAAGTTATTCTAATATAATATTTTACATAATTAAAACAAAAAAAATAACAAAATCTTACTACATCTTATTCATCGATGTATCTACCGACAATGCATAAAGTATAATCTATCCATGTATTGACGTTGCTTTCTTTCCCTTTGTTCCTTCGAACACCAACTTTCTGCTGTGACAAAGATGTCTGAGTCACGATGCATCATGTCTAGTGAAAAATTCTTTCACTTATACAAGTTTCATATGTGGAACAATGTGGTACCATATCTATAAGAAATTTAAACCACACAATCAAATCAAAATAAATAAAAAAAAAGATATGTTTTGATAAATATATAATACTGTAGTATATATGTACATATATACTAGCATTTCATTAATATATATATTATTGTAGTATAGGTACATATAAACAGTATTATGTGTACATATATACTGAGTACAAATATACTCAATATATATGTACATAAAATAATATAGTATTATACTTACGTATATACTGAGTATATATACGTATGTATATACCAGATTTGTTGGTATTGCTATTGATGTCACTACCACTGCCACTACTACTACTACTACTGCCGCTACCGCCACTACTGCCACTACCACATATGCTGTTGCTAATAATAAAAGTAGGGTGGACAATGATGCTGGACTGATAAACTTGAGATTGAGCGAGTTTTTGACGAGGATGCGAGCTACTTCTCCCAAAATAGGACCCGATATTCCTCCTGGACTAGAATTACATGACACTACACTAGCATCATCATCATCATCATTCTAAGACTTAGTACAATTAGAACCAATCATTACAGAACCTAGAGCAAAAAAAACTTATTTACTCATACGTTCGCTTTGTACCATGTGATAATTGCATATCAATATAATTACTAAGATTTTTAAAACCAACTTCTTCTTCCTGGCTGGCCTGGACCAGAAATATCTTCATGTCACATCTTTAGGAAAGGTCTAATATCCATGGCTTTATTACCTATATTAGTGAGCAATGCACGATGATGACCAGACCAGCCTAAGCAATTATATATTTAAAAGTGTGTCTGTGTGTAAATGAGTGTGTACATATGTCAAAATATACATGTCTACAAATAGATATATGCACCCACTAATGTATATACTCGGTATATACATATGTATATACTATAGTATAAAGTATGTATATACCGAGTATATACATACGTATATACTACAGTATATATGTATGTATATACTGAGTATATACATATAAATATACTCAGTATGTACGAAAATATATACTGAATATATACGTACAAATATACTCAGTATATACGAACATATATACTCGGTATATATGTACTTATATACTACATATATACGTAGATATATACTTAGTATATACATACATTTATACCAAGTATATATGTACGTACATACTATAGTATTATATGTACGTATATATAATCATATAGCCTAATATGACACACACACTTGTACTTTCATGCAAATACACATACAATCAAAGACAATAGAAGAAAATAATATAGTAAAAAACAGGCATATATGTCTCTTAGGCATCATCAGCATTTCTAGTTCTTTTTTCTCTGGTACTCCACATAGATAGAGAACATTGTTACACTTGCACATGGAGCATAACATACTACATTTACAAACCAATAACCGATAACAAGCAGTCGTATATCTGAACTGTGACGATGTATATCTGCACAAAATAAGAGTGTCAAGAACAAACCTGCATTTGCTTGGAATTAATTTTTTTGGTTCATCTCACAGCTTCAGAAGCTAAGGTGTTGTTCACAATACCATGGAGGTAAGCCAAGGCTTTTACATATATATAATAGGCTAAAACTCTACCCAAAAAATTCAGGAACACACAAACATATTCACAAATATATAAAAATAGTTATTATAGACATTAACAAACACAAATTAAATTTTATAGTCATACATTTTCAACAAAAATCTAAATGATGTCCAGCAATGATGTTTAGAGAGAAAGAGAGTGAAAAAATAAAATGTTTTGGGAATAATGAAAATAATAGGAGCTAGGTCTCCTTTTGATCAAGCTGAAATCGGTAAATATGGGACCCATGCATTGGAAGGACTATGGCAATGTTTGAATGCTTTGAATCAGAATTTTTTATTTGTCTCACATACTATGTCCTACAAAGATTCATTATTAGATTAATCAGCAAAGCAAAGAACAAAACCAGAATAAAAAAAATTGAAACCTATAAAAAAATCTTATCATGTTTTGCTACACAGATAAAAATCAATAACAATTCAGAAATAATTTTCATACGAAATCATCCTCATAATTAGTAGGGAATTTTGTGCTAGCCTCTCCTGTGAGGGTTCGCTGTTGGATCTCAAAATGATATCTATTGCGTCAATTCCACTAACTATGACTCTATATTGGACATTTTTTGTTACATTACATTCTTAATTTCTTTGATCTCATTATTCATTTCTTCCATCAAATAAGTAATCTACTCCTTCTTCTTTTCTTTCATTTCCTACATTTCTTTTTTCAAATTAATATACTGATCATCTTTCTGTTCTTTAATTTCATATATTTCTTCCTTCAAATGAGATATCTATTCATCCTTCTTTTTCATTTCGGTCTCCATAACTACAATACATTGATTTGTTTCCATTGCTTGTTGTTCGACCGCCTCATCCACCATTGCTAAGATAGATGAATTAGAAGCACGACTGTTACAACAAAATGCCACTCCCCTCGAGCTGATGTCGTACACTCACTACTTCTTACGACCTTTTATGTTCTCTAAATAAATAGAATCTTAGTCAATTGGTTGAAGATCCATGTAACCCTCAACTTGTTGATGAGCAGTTGTCACACGTTCTTCCATTAGTTCAATAGATAAAATAAAGAAAAATAATATTCTAGATATACATAAAATAAAATAAATATTTTGCATTCCAAATAATTTTAAAAATGTACTATAGTATTATAAATTTGTATTAATATAACAAATTCTTACAGTAATCATCTGAGACTTATTATCAACAAAATGACCATCCACTTTCTTTACATGTATCTTCCTAAAAATTTCATAAAAATTGGGATCTCGACCTAATTCTCCAGCCTAAAATATGTTTTTATTAAGTCATACAAAATCAAATGATCAACAAAATTAACAAAATTAATAAAACCATGTAGAGATTTGATTTATTAGACTATTAGGACAACCACTAAATATATAAATGTTTACAATCTTAAAAATTGTACGAAATCTCAAGCATGCTTAATGCTCAACTTTGACCCTCCTATGTGTAGACAGATTCTTGAACCAAGTCCAACTACCTCACTTCATCTATGTTTTGCTGGCAATATCTAATTTTTTTTTCACATCTGGCTCCTCCCAATACTTAAGCTACTCCGGCCAGTCATCCTCGGATATAAAAATAGGCATTTCTTTCATATTCTTCAATTTATGGACAAAATCATAATACCTTTGAGTAGCTTTAATCTCTCATAATGACTTTACCTTTCCATCAAATTTGGGCGCCCATGTGCAATGATTCTATATATAGAAAAATCACAAAAAAATTATATTAACAACAAGAACATGATTATTTACTACTTGAATAATAACCAACATAATAGTTAAGTAATTATATAATTATTTTTAAATGCTTTTGTTTTGTTATTTTTACCTAAAAGTCATTAAAATATGGCTCTTTTGTCGATTCAGAAACTTTCTTCCAGGAGAATGCTTTAGTATCTGCCATTTTCTTGAAATACTTTGTAATTATAGTCAAACACTTGTGAAATGGAATAAAACTATACAAATAAATAAATAACATTGAAAACAAGCAAATCATAACAATATAAAAAAACCACTGACAGTAACATCAAAATTTTTTTTACAAGTCATATTTACATATTCTTTTACCTCTCATCCACAATCTCAATTACTAATTTTGCACTGACAGTAGAGGAGGCACAACATTTAATGATGTTATTTGTTTTGTAAATGTGGGAACTACTGGCATAAAATGTGGTGTAGAAGATAGTGATAAATCAAAAGTGTGTGAAGGAAGCATAATGGTTAGTGGACTTATATCTGATAAAGGTGATAGTAGAGGTCTCAATGATGGTGTTGGTTATAGAAATGAAGATGGTGATTATGATGTTGAAATCTGGATATGGTGGGTATGAGATGGTACTGATTTTGCAACATGATGTAACATAATAGATGAATTTAGTTCATTTCTCTGTCCATGTCCACCTCCACCATGGCCACATCCTTTGGGCACCATCTACTATACAAAATAAAACATAGAACAAATAATAGAGATATGATGAACAAGCATGTATTTTAGAATAAAACACACCGATAGATTTCAACAAAATATAGAAAGACTTTGATAGTTTAATATTATAATAAAATTATAATAGTTTAATTATCATCATCAGTGTCATCCTTCAATGAATATTCTCATATTTCATCTGATTCCGATGGAAATTCGAACTCATCTTCAGATAAAAATTGATCATCTTCAATTTCTATTAGGCCACTATTTGAGTCACATAAATTTTCAGGATATTCATCTACATGAATAGGCTCAATATTATTTATGTCAACTTCTTGGAATGCCAGTGCAAAATCTAAGTCTGCACTTCTTTGTTGAGATGTTATTACTTCAAATTTTGATCGATCTTTGATTTTGCAAATTGCCCATCAATCACTATTATGATGAGATAAACTCAGATATGTATAATAATATATTTGAGCAGCTTGAACTGCCATAATAAATGGCTCATATCGATTATATATAAGTTTATGCTTAACATCCACTAGCTTATAATCTGAATGAATCTTTGTGCCCATATTTCATGTATATGTAAGTTTATGCTTAACATCCACTAGCTTATAATCTGAATGAATCTTTGTGCCTATATTTCATGTAGGATCAAACCATACACACTTTAATAATACAATCCTGTTATTTTTGAGTCTAGGATACTCCAACGCAATAACTTCTTTGAGTTGACCATAATCTCATTTGCACTATAACCTGAGCCTTTAATGCATACACAACTATTCATTGTTGTTTTAGAAGAACCGTGTCCAATTGTATAAAATTTATTTCCATTAACAAAATGCTCATGATAGGTTGTAACATATCTAAAAGGGCATTTACTTAGAATCTAAATGAAAATATTTGAATCTCAATTTGAAGGATCAATTACCTGTGACATAAATTAAAAAATGATATTAAAAAATAAAAGATACTAATAAATTAAATAATTTAAAAATTTAAAACTTATTAATTCTCACATAATTTTTGAACCAATTCGCAAATTCAGTTTCTAGAATATAATCGGCATAATTGCTGAAAATTACTGGTTGCCTATATTTTAACTGCTCCAAATAAATACTGCACAAATATAAAAAGAGAGAAAAAAATATATATCAATTTTTTATAATTCCTATTAAAGATAAAATTAAATTATGATTAAACCTACAACCATTTTAGCTATACATACTCAATACAGGTGCAACCTCATCACAATAAAGTAAAACGTAGCTCTGGGTTGCTTTGTACTCTTCATCTATCATACATCTTTTTATTGCTCTTCCAAATGCTCTTCAAGGGTACTTGAAGATAGATAGTTTGTCCACAGAATCATCTTCTACCATCACATGACCTTTATCATTGTGAGGCATATTTCTATTCTTTGTATTGACATGATACTCAAAATAATAAGAACAAAATGATGATGCTTCTTCTACTAAATATGCATTGCAAATTGAACCTTCAACTTTTGCATTGTTTATAACATTCAATTTCAACTTACGAAGATACCTACAACCACAATGTTAAATTTCAATTATATTAATTTACAATATTACTTTATGTATGAAATAATAAAACATAGCAAATTATATGTATTTACCTCTAAAAAGAATACATCCACCTGTATTGCAATGGCCTTGCTATCCTTGGTTCATATGCCAAATGGACTGGCAAATGCTTCATCGAGTCAAAAAATCTCGATGAGAATATCCATTCAAACTTACAAATAATAAGTGGAATGTCATTTTCTAGCCTCACCATGTCATCTATTTTGATTGTTGTTGTAATTAGCTATTTGAAAGGCAAAGTTCTGTAAAGACCTTCCAAACACTTAAGGAAAGTAATTCATGGAATGAAAATGGAATCAATCTCTGCATAAATACATGATAGTCATGACTTTTTATTCCAAATATATTAGATTCTTCATATCAATGCATCTACCCATATTTGACACATATCCATCAATAAATTTCAAATTTTTAACTCATTCACACAATATCTATCTTGCCTTCTTATCAAGTGTGTAGCAAGCTTTAGGGAATTTTCCTATTGCCTCATTCAGTTTCAATTAAGGACACCGATAGTAATCATTAAACTCTTCTCTTGATTTTAAAGTATCTTTGGTTTTTTCGTTTACATTAAGGATAGTGTTGAAAATATTGTCAACCATATTTTTTTCAATATGCATTACATCTAAGTTATGATGAATAAAATTGGACTTCCAATAGGGCACGTCCAAAAATATACTATGTTTCCTCTAGCCAAGTATTTTGCCTATTGGTCCATTACTTCTAGTAGCATCCTTTTCAATTAACTTCTTCAAACCAAAACATTGAATCTCTGTCATAATATCATCTTCTGAACGAACTACTGGTGCAACTGTAATCACAGTTTTATTTTTTCGAAATGTAGTTCTATTACTTCGAAATGGATGATTCGTATGTAGAAACTTATGATGGTTATCAAACCATGATTGTTGACCACTAAATTTGAGGGTAAATTCACCGGAATTTGTCATTCAATATGGGCATGCGAATCATTTTGCAGTACTCCAGCCAGACAACATTGAATATGCAGAAAAATCACTTACTATCCACATAACTGCCGACCACATAATAAAATTTACTTCTTTGAGATATCATAAGTATTCACGCCAATATCTCATAAATGATTTAAATCTACAATAAGAGACAGTAAGAAAATATCCAACATGTCTTTTGGATTTTTTGGCCTAAGAACCAATTTTGACAAAAACATATATTACTTCTTCATACACAACCAAAGAGGCAAGTTATAAAGTTTCACTATCACTGGCCATGTTGAATAATATTGTCTAGATTGCACAAATGGTTGAAATCCATTAGTGCAGAGACTCAATCTCACATTTTAACTTTCAGCTGCAAAATCTTGATGTCTATGATTAAAATGCTTCCAAACAAGTGAATCCGATGGATGACTCATTACCTCTTCTTCAACCTCATGCTCAGAATGCCACCTCATATCATTTGCTATAGCATTTGATGCATATAGTCTCTGTAATCAAAGAATTAATAGAAAATAATACATCTTCTCAAATGCAACTTTTAATTTTTGTCACATATCTACAACACGAGATGCCTTCATAAATCGAGGATGATCAACAAACTTACAGCTAATTAAATCACTATCACCACCCCAATATAACGTACATCCATTGAAATGATAATGAATTTTTTTCTATTGGTAGAACCATTCCTCGTAGTAACTACTTAGTGTTGTAAAAGTTGTTAGTGCTCAAATTATTATCTGAAACAATCTCCTTCATCAGTTATGTCACAGATCAGATAATTTCTCAAACATATGATTTTTTGACTTAATGCTCATAATTCGAGCCACAAGTGACAATTCTGAATGTGTTTTACAACCAAGCAACAACTCTTTATCTACCGCTTTAAGAATTTCATAAAATTTCAGAGCTTCAGAATTCGGTGGTTCATCCATATAATCTATATTGAAGTCAACACCAGTAGCTTACGTTATCAATCTATGGTATTTGTTTGATGATTCTTCACCATAAGCAAACGATTCAGTACTCTCATTTTGGTCAATGTTCAGAGTCATTGTACTTTACCCATGATAAATCCAAACAAAATAAATTGACACAAAGCCATATTTAGCTAAATAGTATCTTATAGTGCTTGCATCATGAAAAGAGATATTCTGACACTTGTGATGATTACATGGACACTTAATTTTTTCTCCATCCATCCATCACGATTGACTACATGCAAAATTGATGAAAGTTTCAAGCCCACTTAAAAAATATTTATTCAAAATTCCATTCATAAACTTTGTGTACATCCACTAACGATTTGAATTCATTTTCCCTATTTTATTCACAAAAAATAATGCTTAATCATTCATTATTTAGAATTAAACATTCTATTAGATCAAAATATACTAATAATTAAATAAAATTACTTACAGATGAATATTTAAAAATTAAAGATCATGAATATCGAGGCAATGTGTTTTTAGAATCTACATGAATAGATGAAGTGATTTTTAGCATGATAAAGATTAATAGATATCATAGTAATACTAGATAAAGGGAGCAAAATAAGATAATGCACAATAAATGAAGTGAAAAAGAATGACATTTAAAGTTTGAAGGGGGAAAGGGAGAGAGATAGAGAAGGTGGGGAGAGAGAGGGTAGAGAAATAAAGAGATGGGGAGAGAAAGAGATATATAGATAGAGAAAGAGATAGATAGATAGATAGATAGATAGATAGAGAGAGAGAGAGGGGGGGAGATGGAGAGGGAGAGAGAGAAAGGGGGAGAGGGGAAGAGAAATGGCAAAAGGGAGAGAGAGGGTGAGAGAGGGAGAGAGAGGGAGAGAAAGGGTGAGAGAGGGAGAGAGAGGGAGATAAAGGGTGAGAAAGGGAGAGAGAGGGAGAGAAAGGGATAGAGAGGGAGAGAGAGATAGAGAAAGAGAACAAGCAAGAAAGGAGAGCGAGAAATAAATAAAAAGAGAGAGTGTGTGTGTGTGAGTGACATATAAAGAAAAAGAGGAAGAGAGTGACACAGAAAGAATTAGAGGGAGAGAGAGACACACATAGAATATACTGTTAGAATGGGGAGTTATATAAAATAAATAAAAATTTCTTTGTACAAACCTATCAAATATTACATCTTTTTTCATACATAAGTTCATATATGTGCCTGAGGCCCAAGGGCTGGGAATAGGTAATAGTACGACCCTTATTTGTATTATACCATATATGAGCCTGAACAACGGACACTCTCATGCTATGTGCTTACATACTGTTGATATTATATCTTTTGTCATTTAATTTAAAGTTAGTGCAACAGATTAGTATTATTCTGTATATAATTAAATGTTAGTATACATATAGAAAATGTTGCTATAAATAGTTACATATAGTTAAACATATAGTTATATATAGATATATGCATACATGTAGTTATAAGTAGATATACATAAATGTATATAAAGATATAAATAATTATATAGATCTACATATATGTATACATAATAAAAAATAAAGTTATATTTATTTATTTAAAGTTTTTTATAGTTATACAAATATTTATATATAGATATACACATAGTTAAATATTATGGTGTATATTTTTTATACATATAAATATAAATTTAGTTACATGTGCTTATAAATATAGTTAAATGTATAGTTAAACTTATATTTATACATATAAGATTATACATTTTTCCATATAATTTCATATATTTATACATATAGTTATGTATGATTTTACATGTATTGATATACTAAAATATATTTTTTATACTAATATATAAAAATGTTTATTAAATATATGTTAATTAATATTAAATATAATTATGTATAAAGTTTTTATAGTTATACATATAGTAAGATATAATTATTTATAGTTATATGTTATTATACATATAATATATATAGTTATAAAAAATTATATATCATTAAACATTTAGTTATATATATATATATATATATGCATACGAGTAGTTATAATTAGTTATACATAAAATATACAAAGTTATAAACAAATATATAGATTTACATATATGTATGCATATATGTATAAATAGTTAAAAATATAGTTATATTTAATTATATAAAGTTTTATTTAGTTTTACAAATATTTATATATAGTTATACACATAAAATAAAACATAATGTCGTATGTTGTTACACATGTAATTATAAATATAGTTACATGTGGTATAAATATAGTTACATGTAGTTATAAATATAGTTACACATATAGTTATACTTATATTTAAACATGTAGGTATATAATATTTATTCATTAAATTTTATATAGTTATACATATAGTTATGTAGAGCTATAGATATAGTAATATATATTTTTATAAACTATATATACAAATATATATTAAATATATGTTGTAAATTATATATTTAAATATAGTTATGTATAAAGCTTTTATAGTTATACATATAATAATATACAATTATTTATAGTTATATGTTATTATAGATATAGTATATATAGCCTACATATTTTTATATAGTTAAACATATAGTTATATAAAATATATTCATACAAATAGTTATACATAAATAAATAAAGTTATAAATAATATATAGATTTACATATATGTATACATTGTTACAAATATATTATATTTAATTATATAGAGTTTTATATAATTATACAAAGATTATATATAGTTATAGAATATTATATATATAATTATACACATATATTTAAACATAATGTTATATGTTATTATACATGTAATTAGAAATATTATTACATGTGGTATACATATAGTTATACATTAGTTATACATATATTTATACAGTAGGCATATATATTTTTTTATATAATTTAAATAGTACACATATTTACAAATATAGTTATATTTAATATATAAAGTATTATATAATTATACAAAATATTTATATATAGTTTACACATATAGTTAAACATAATGTCGTATGGTGTTATACATGTATTTATAAATATAGTTACATGTGGTTATACATATAATTACACACTTGTTATACTAAGACTTATACATGTAGGCATATATATTTTTTCATAGTAATTTTATATATTTATACATATAATTATGTATTGGTATAGATATAGTAAAATACATTTTTATATACTAATATATAGAAATGTATATTAAATATAATTTATAAATCATATATTAAAATATAGTTATGTATAAAGCTTTTATAGTTATACATATAATAAGATATAATTATTTATAGTTATATGTTATTATACTTATAATATATATAGCTATAAATATTTTTATATAGTTAAAACATATAGTTATATATAGATATATTCATACAAATAGTTATACATAAATATATAAACTTATACATAAATATATAGATTTACATATATGTATACATAGGTACTAATATAGTTTATATTTAATTATATATAGTGTTATAAAATTAATACTAATATTTATATATATTTATACAAATATTTATATATAGTTATACACATATAGTTAAACATAATGTTGTATGTATTTTATAATTACATGTAGTTTATACATATAGTTACACATATAGTATACTATATTTATACATGTAGGTATATATATTTATTATATAATTTATATATGTATACATATAGTTATTTATAGGTATATAAATGGTAAAATACATTTTTATATACTAATATATAAAGATGTATAGTAATAATATGTTGTAATTATATTTTTAATTATAGTTATGTATAATATTTTATAGGTATACATATAGTCCAAAGAAAATTATATATAATTATTTTTTCTTATACCTTTGGGATCCAATCGAAAAAAGACAAAATATAAAACAAACAAGATCGGCTTACAACAGATCAGAACAAAGTAAATGCGGCCTTGTATTTCAGGTGTGAAATATATAAATATAAATACAATTTGAATTCCCTAGAAACATATGATGACATCCACATAACAGAACAAAACTCAAGAAAAATAGGCAAAAATTAGATCCACATCCAGATTTGTCATCAAAGTTTGTCTCATCCTGCTAAAATTATTTGACTTGCTGGCAATGTAATTGGAAAGACAATCAATAACCTCGTAGAGGCCCATGCCAGAGTTAGCACATATGCTCTGAATGTGCCAATGGTGTCGGCAAAGCGAGTGAAGTCTTTGCTTGTCAGTAATTTCAGTTGCATTCATCGCATTGGTAAGATCTGGTTTATTGGCAAACACCAGCAAAACTGCATCTCGATGCTTTTCCTTGTTTAGCATCCTATGCAACTCATCACTGGCTTCAACAACTCGATCTTTGTCATTGCTGTCCACCAAAAATATGAGACCTTGCGTATTTTGGAAGTAATCCCTCCAGAAAGGGTGAATCTTGTCTTGACCCCACCATTCCACACAGTGAAATTGATATTTTAATTTTCAACAGTCTCTACATTGAAGACAATAGTAGGAATTGTGGTGACAACTTCACCAAGCTTCAATTTATACAGAATGGTTGCCATATCTCCTTGTTGGCAAACAGCTTGTTAAATAGCTTTGTGAACGTAAACCCCATTTATTCCACTAAATCTGAATCCCTTTGTCATATGGCAGTAAAGAGATCTAATGAGAGAAAGAAACAGAATCAATAGACCTCAAGAGATGGTCACCAGAGAAGGCGGTCAAGCTCTATATGTTCTTATACATATAGTATATATAATTAAAAATAGATTTATATTAAACATATAATTTTATATAGATATAGTCATACAAGTAGTTATAAGTAGTTATAATAAATATATACAAAGTTATAAATAAATATATAAATTTAATTATATGAATAGATATATGTATACATAGATACAAATATAGTTATATTTAATTATATAACGTATTATTTAGTTATACAAATATTTATATATAGTTATACACATATAGTTATAAATATGTATGTAGTTAAATATATAGTTATATATAACATTCTTATAGTTATACATTTAGTAAAATACAATTATATATAGTTATATATTATTATACATATGATATATTTTGTTAAAAATATAGTTATATAATTACTCATATAGTTATAAAATATTATATATTTTAAAAAATAGTTATATATAGTTATTAATATAGTTATAAAAATAGTTTACATAGTTAGAAATATAGTTAAATATAAATTATGAACAATTTATATAGTTATACAAAAATTTATAAATAGTTATCATATAGTATGATATTAATTTATAAATAGTTATACAAATGTCCAATTGAATTACACCATTATATAGAAAGAACTTGTATCAACAATCTTTTCTTTTGGAAAATTAATATCATATTTATTGGGAACCAAATCATAGTATATACTAAATATTCTATAATCATATATCTCATAAAAAAGAAAGATGTCAGACCTAGATTGATATAATGGATTTTACTATTACAATAGTTTGAACTAGAGATATTAGATAAGAAATGTACATATAATCAACATTGAAATAGCTTATCAAGTCAAGAAAAAGAAGATAGAAGAGTTGTTGAAGAAGATATTAGATAGATTTTTTTATTTGAATAAATTATATTATTTAATGAAAATGTAACTACATGGTATGTAGTATTGAATGAACCTTATCATTGCAAGTAAAACTTTGATCAAATTTTGAGGCAAAGTGTTATAGATAGGAGATTAGTAGTATCTTTCAATAATGTCACTTTTTGCTCATGC
>JAREIK010002045.1:0-28580 GCA_029783825.1 Sapria himalayana
TACTAAATATGTATTCACATTTTTAAAATTTTAAATTATTATATTTTCAATGTTTATAACCTTTGAAAATGTGAAAAAATATCAAAAATAATTTTTTTGTAATTACATTGTTAAATAAAACCTATAAACCACTAATGCCTAAAACATAAATCACTAAAGTCATAACGAAAAAACCTCTAAATACTAAAATTAAACTGGTACACATTAATAAAAATTCATTAATCTATTTATTTTTATTCAGTATAATTTTAAATTTTTATTTTAATTATTTATCAGTTTATTTTTATAGAAATATTATTACAAATAAATTATAGGAGACAGATCTAATTTAATTTAGACCGGTATACCCAAAATATAAGAATAAATCTCAATATTATTTTTTATATTATAATTTTAATATTCATTTTAATTATTTATTTGTTATTTTTTATAAATAGTAATTAAAAATAATTATTAATTAGACAAATATAATTTAATAAATTAATTTTCATCAAAAAATATAGATAACTTTTTAAAAGAAAAAAAATTTCAAAAAAAAATTATTATATAGTAATATATTTTATTTCTTCTGAATCATTTTAGGTTTTTTATTATATTTTAATTGATATCTATCTTATTAATAATAGATTATTAATTTATTTTTTATCATTTAGAATATTTATCATAATATTGTTAATATTAAAATTATATATATATATATAGTGATTATTATAACTAAATATTGAATTCACATTTGAAAAAAATTTAAAATAATTATATTTCAAATTTAATAACCTTTGAAAATATCAAAAATAATAAAAATAATATTTTGTTATTTAATTTTTAAATAAAACCTATAAACCACTAAATACATACACAGTAAAATAAGTAAACTCCTAAGGCCCATAAAGCCGAAATACATAAACCATTAAATTGCTATATACTAGTTAATAATTAAGAAATCTATTTTTCATTTCAATTTAGTATTATTTTAAATATTCATTTTATTTATTTATAAGTTTATTTTATAAAATATTTATTACAAAATAAATTATGAGTGCAACAATATATTTAAATAATTTATTTTTAATCAAAAAAGATATATACGCTTATAAAAGAAGTAAAATTTTAAAAATTAAAAATTATTTTCCAGTAATATTTTTACTTTAATTTTGACTCAATTTGGGTTTTGTAAATATTTTTAATTAATATCATATTATTAATAGTTTATTAATTTAATTTTTGATCATTAATATAATATCTATCAATAAAATAGTTTATATCAAATTTATATGATAATAATTATTAATTATTTACTAAATATTGTATTCACATTCAAAAAATTTTAAATATTATTATATTTTCAAAGGTTATAACCTATGAAAATGAAAAAAATTAAAAAATTTATTTTTGTAAATTTATTGTTTAATAAAACCTATAAAACACTAAATGCCTAAAAACATTAATCGCTAAACTCCTAAACGACAAAACTTTTAAGTACATAACTATTAAATTGGTATACATTAATAATAAAGCATAAATCTCACTTTAATTTTTATTAAGTGTAATTTTAAATTTTTATTTTAATTATTTTCAGTTTATTTTTATAGAAATATTAATTACAAAATAAATTATTAGTGAGACAGATCTATTTAAAATAATTTATTTTTTATCAAAAAAAATATATGCTTATAAAAAGAGGCAAAATTTTAAAAACAAAAATTTTTATTTCGTAATATATTTTATTTTGATTTTGAATCATTTTAGTTTTTGCAATTATATTTTAATTTATATTATTCTTATTAATAATAGTTTATTAATTATTTATTGATCATTATTATAATATCTATTATAAAAATTATTAATATTGAGTTTACATTATATATAATTATTAAGAATATTATAACTAAATATTATTTTAACATTTAAAAAAAATAAAATTCATTATATTTCATAGGTTATAACCTTCAAAATTAAAAAAAATCAAAAAAATAATTTTTTTTATTCTTTAAAATAAAAACTATAAATAACTAAAGTCCTAACCACTTAAATCACTAAACCCCAAACTCATAAATACTTAAACCATTAAACTAGTATATTCAAATAATAAATAATAATCTCAATTTTATTAGTATTCATTATAATTTTAAATATTCATTTTAATTATGTATTAGTTTATTTTTATAGAATTATAAATTAAAATTAAATTTTGTGGAACACAAATATAATTTAAATAATTTACTTTTAATAACAAATAATATAAACTTATAAAAGAAGTAAAACATCAAAAAATTATTATTTACTATTATATTTTACTTTGATTTTGAATAAATTTACGTTTTGCAAAATATTTTAAAAATATCTATCTTATTAATAATAGTTTATTAATTTATTTTTTGATCATTAATATATCTATCATATAATTATTTATATTGAATTAACATGATATATAATTATTAAGATTATCATAACTGAAATATAGTATTCACATATAAAAAAATTTAAAAATGTTATATTTTCAAAGGTTATAACCTTCAAAAATGTGAAAAAATAACAAAAATAAAGTTTTTGTTATATCATTGTTTAAACAAAACTTATAGACCATTAAATGCATAAATATATAATATCTAAACTCTTAAACCCCGAAGCCCCTAAATCTTAAACCTTTAATCGTAAATGTTAAATAATTTAAATAATTTAGAAATATTATTACAAAATAAATTATGAGTATACAAATATAATTTAAATAATATATTTTTTATCAAAAAAACATATAAGCTCATAAAATGATGCAAAAACTAAAAAAAATTATTATTTAGTAATAAATTTTACTTTGATTTTGAATCATTTTTATGTTTTAAATTATATTTTAATTTATATCTATCATATTAATAATAGTTTATTAATTTATTTTTTGCTAATTGATATAATATTATCAATAAAATTGTTTATATTAAGTTTATATTATATTAGTTATAATAATTTATACTAATTATTGTATTCATATTTTAAAAAAGTTTAAAATTATTATATTTTCAAATGTTATTACTTTGAAAATTTGAAAAAATATCAAAATAAATTTTTAGTTTTCATTGTTTAACTAAAAGATATAAACCATTAAATGCCTAAATACTTAAATCATAACTTCTAAATATCGAAAACCCTAATAGATAAATTTTTAAACAGGTATATCCTAAATTATAAATAATAAATCTCATTTTTATTTTTTTCATTTTTATTTTAAATATTCATTTTAATTTTTTATTAGTTTATTTTTATATAAATATTAATACAAAATAAATTATAAGTTAGAAAAAAATAATTTATAAATTATTTTTCACAAAAAAATATAGATAACTTATTAAAAGAAGAAAAAATTAAAAACAAAAAATTATTATATAGTAATATATTTTACTTTGTTTCTGAATTAATTTAGGTTTTAATTAAATTTTAATTGATATCTAACTTATTAATAATAAATTATAATTTATTTTTTGATCAATATTAGAATATTTATCAATAAAAATATTTATATTTAATATATATGATATATAAATTTAATATTAATTATAACTAAATATTGTATTCACTTTTGAAAAAAATTTTAAAATTATTATATTTTCAAAGATTATAACCTTTGAACACGTTAAAAAATCAAAACAAATAATTTTTTTATTATTTTTTTATTTAATAAAACCTATAAACCACTAAATGCCAAACACTTAAATCACTAACTACAAAATCCCGATACCCCTATATAGATAATCATTTAAACGAGTATCCCCTGCATAATAATTTTTAAATCTCATTTTTATTTGTTTTCATTTTAATTTAAAACATTCATTTTGATTGTTTTAGTTATTTATTTATATATATATATATTAATTATAAACTAAATATGAATTAAAATTTATAATTTATAAAATTATTTTTCAGCAAAAATAAAGAAGATTATAAAAAGAATAAAAACTTAAAAAAATTATTATTAAGTAATATATTTTTCTTTGCTTTTTAATCATTTTAGGTTTTTATATTATGTTTTAAGTAATATCAATCTTATCCATAATAAATTTTTAATTTATTTTTTGATAATTATTTGAATCTCTATCAATAAAATTGTTTATATTGAATTTATATGATATATAATATTTATGATTATTATAAATAAATATTTATTCACTTTTGAAAAACAATTAAAACTTATTATATTTTCAAAGTTTATAATCTTGAAAATTTCAAATAATAATAAAAATATTTTTTTTATTTTTTTCTTAAATAAAACCTATAAACCACAAATGCATACATAGTTAAAACAGTAAACTCCTAAACCCCGTAATGCCTAAATACATATACCATTAAACTACTATATACTACTTAATAATTAATTAATCTAATTTTTATTTCTATTTATTATAATTTAAATATTCATTTTAATTATTTATTAGTTTATTTTATTGAATATTTATCACAAATACATTATGAGTGCAACAAATATAATTTAATTAATTTATTTTTAATAAAAAAATATAGGGTTCTAAAAGAAATAAAATTTTAAAAATAAAAATTATTATCCAGTATATATTTTACTTTAATTTTGAATCAATTTTGGTTTTGTAAATATTTTTTAATTAATATCTATCTTTTTATTAATTCTTTATTAATATAATTTTTGATCATTATCATATTGTCTATCACAAAAATTGTTCATATTGAATTTATATGATATAATTATTATATTATATAAACTAATTATTATATTCACATTTCAAAAAATTGTAATATTATTATATTTTCAAAGGTTAACCTATGAAAATATTTTATTGCTAAACTCCTAACGACAAAACCTTTAAATACTTAACTATTAAATTTGTATACAATAATAATAAATATTAAATCTCATTTAATTTTTATTCATTATAATTTTAAATTTTGATTTTTAATTATTTATCAGTTATTTTTATAGAAATATTATTATAAAATAAATTATTAGTGAGACGGATCTAATTTAAATTAAACCGGTATCCCTAAATAATAAATAGTAAATAATAAGTCTCATATTTTTTATTATAATTTTAAATATTAATTTTAATCATTTATTTGTTTATTTATATATAAATATTAATTACAAAATAAATTATGAGTTAAAACAAATATAATTATATAAATATATAAATATATAAATATAAATATATAAATATATAAATATATAAATATAATGATTAGTATAACTAAATCTTGTATTCACATTTGAAAAAAATTTATAAATTATTATATTTTCAAAGGTTATAACCTTTGAAATATCATAAAAAAAATAATAAACTTTTGTTGTTTTATTTAAAAAAAAAACATATAAACAACTCAATGCTAGGGGTGCTCATGGGACGAGACTGGATAGGGATTACATATCTCCAATCCCTTCCCACAGTTCGGAGATTTTTTTGAAGATCCAGCCTCATCTCATAGGTTGAAAATATCAGGATGTGACAGGACGGAGATCAGGGATTTTGGGTAGGATGAAACGGTTCGGGGACGGAATGGAGTTCGGACATTTTTTTTCAATTTATTTACTTCAAACCGGCCAAGTTAGTTCATGTGGAAACCTTTTGTTGTACCATTAATCATTCCTTAGTTATGTATCTTTCAACCTCAAATTGGGCCAATTTTGTTTTGTCAAATAGGCTGAATATTTCAAACGAGTTCCATTACCTTGTCAAAAGCATTGATGTGCAGAAAAGGATAGAAATGTTAAATAGAACGGGACCAAGTTGTGTACTTAATTTGGTTCATTGTTTTTCACAAGTTGGCTTTGTTGGGTCGAGTCAAAGTTAACCATAATAGCAATACTATATTTTTTTAAACAATTACTTAAAATATTAAGGAATAGCTAAAGATGACCACAAACATTGGTATCAGCAATTACTAGTTAAGTAATTGTAAAATTAGGTAGCTTAATATACCAAAAAAAATTCAACTAATAACAACCATGATAATAATCATTTAAAAGGTCCATCCCTCAAAAGCAATGAAAATCCAAACCCAATTAATTATCTCTTCTACAACTCCTCCCTTTTCTTCCTCCACTCTAGAAGGACAACCAAAGATGAAACCGTATTAATCATGTAGACATAAATTTATAAGATGAAAGAGTAATAAAAAAACAAGATATTACCTTATAAAATTTAATACACCCATTCCAAATTTAGTTGGCCAACTATAATTGAAAGAATATTTGGATCTTGTGACCCATCTGAAAATTGTAATTGAACCATATTTTTATTAAATTGAATGAATAAAATAAGTAAAAGTTAAATTAAAATTTACAAGATTTGTATACTAACCTGATTCATTATCATCAATTTATTGAACTAATTCTTCAATTTCAATAGGTTTGTTTGAGTATCTCAACCAATCTTGTAGACATATGAGAACTTCAGCTGTAATAAGTGTTGAAGAACTCCTAAATTTATCTAAAGTTCTCCCCCCAATTCTAAATGTAGATTCGTAGGCCACAGTAGATGCTTGGATAACAAATACATCCCTTGCTACATTTTCCAAAAAAAGGATACCTTACCTCATTTACCTTCCACCAGTTTATAAGATCAAAATCAATTCTATTTTTTTCAAGTTTGTCCTCCAAGTACCTATCCAACTCTTCCAAAGATGGACCTTCTTGTTCTTTCTCCAATTCACCAAAAAAATCATCAACATAAGTATCACTACCATCAAATAAATCATCATTTCTCTTCAACACAGTTGAAGAGAAATTATCTTCTTTTGATTTATCTTCATTTAAATCTTTATAATCATCTATCATCTCATTTAAAGCATTTATAACCTTTTCAACCAAATTTTTAGTCAATTCCTCTCCATAATGCTAAGTGTAATTAACCTTGAGATATTTGAGCTTATATCTAGGATCCAACACTTGCTACAAAAAGCATAATATTTGTTGACTGAAGAGAATCCCAATATTTGTTGAATTATTCCTCATTTTCATACCGATTTCAGACACCATTGTATCTCTACTATTTTCACAAAGCTCAATTTTTTTCAAAATTCGAATAATCTCATGAAAATAAACACTAGAGGTAGAATATTATGAGCCAAAAAATTTACAAGTTATCTCATAAAAAGTTTTCAAGAAACGAGACAAAACCATGGGGTTTGTTCAGTCTCTCTTAGTTGGAATTTGAATCAAACTCCTTCAAAAACCTTTTCTCTTTATCCTCCAACTTATCAACTTTTTTTGATATTTTATATCAGTTTTTAGCATCGAATAAGTTGAATTCTATCTTGTAGGACACTCTAATTGCAATATAGATCCATATGTCGGGATTGCTTCTTCAACACTTAACTTAAACATATCTAATCTTTTAGGATTGCTCACATATTTAACCACACCTCTAATTTTTTGAATAGCACCCTCAACTATCGCAATGAAATCTCTGACAATTAAGTTTAGGATATGAGAACAACATCTCATATGAAAATGCTCGCCTCTCAAAGGTTCAAAACTTTTCTTCACAAGCCTTTTTTTCAATTGTTCAACTGCAACATCATTATTTGATGCATTGTCAATAGTAATGCACATCAACTTTCTCCAACAACATTCATTCATGCAAAACTCAATAGATTTTCTAATATTAACTCCATAATGACATTTAATTAAATGAATAGTCAAACATATATAAGACAAATTTTGAATGATAGTCCTAGTGTCGGTAGTCAATGAAACTCTACAACAATGAGATGATATGCTATAAAATAATTTCTTCTTTTCCTTAACAAACAAAGAAAAACAATCCCTCAATATAGAGTGCCTAGAAGAAATTTTAAATTAAGGCACACTAACTTCACAAAACTCCTTAAACTCATCCCTCTCAACAAAACAAAGAGGCAATTCATCTTTTATGATCATTTTCACCAAAGCCTCCCTAACTAGTTGTTGATCAAATTGCCAATAAGTTAATTTGTTATCCTCTGAACTAGTACCTTTAGTGAAACTCAACAAAGATTGTGACTTGTCTTTACCTTTGTGAGCTTCTATTAATTCTTTTGTGTGTGGAAATTTTCTACAAGTCTCTCTCAAGTATTTCCATAAACCCGAAGTACCTTGATCACTTTTTGCCAAGTATTCTTTCCTACGCCGTATACAAGCTGCCCTACTAGTTTCATTTCTTTCTAAATCAACTAATATCTCATAAGTTTCCCAAACAACAGACTTATACTTTTTATGAGCTTGAGGTTCAGATGTACCTTGTTTTTCTTTTACAATTGGAATTGAAGAACATGCCATAACAAGAGGAGAGTTCGTGAAAGGATGACGATTGGATTTACCAGTACTTTGATCATTTGAATTATGATCATCTTCAATTTATTATATTTTTCGTTTACCGCTGGATTGTGCCATCTGCATTGCCATTAATTAATATGATATGTTAAGCATAAATACATATAAATATTTCAAACAAGCAAGCTCTACAAAACTGAATGTAACACATTCGGCCCACTCATTCGGCCCAACCACAACACCACAACCAATACTCAACAAAACTAACTAAGACACATAATAATAATAATTAATCACTCAATTCTCGTCAGAAAAACAAACGAAAAGGATGGTGGCATTTGTGACATAGTGGAGGCAACCATAAGTGAGACGGACAAGGGCTGGACTTAATTGAACACAGCTGGAATGGTGTGAGGTGGCCTGGAACTCGTCGGAACAGCAATAGGTGCGTTGGAATTGAATGGGTAGTAGCGGGATTGGTGGCATCTTCATGTTATATATTGATATATTTCTGGTTCTAGTATAGGTTTTTTAGGACGGGACAATTCTCGAGATGGATATTGCTTAAGATCTGGAACCATCCCAAAAGAAAAAATACGTGACAGAACGGGACAAGAAAAGTCAAAGTCAACGGATTTTCTCAGTCCCAATTCTTTCGAGACAAGACTTCGGGTCGGGTCGCTAATCTCCGAGTCCCATTAGGAGCCATACTAGGTGCGTATAAAGTTAAATCAGTAAACTACTAAACCCCATAATGCCTAAATACATAAACCATTAAACCACTAAATAATATTTAGTAATTAATAAATCTAATTTTTATTACTATTTATTATATTTTTAAATATTCATTTTAATTATTTATTAGTGTATTTATTTATAAATATTTATTACAAAATAAATTATGAGTGGGACAAATATAATTTAAATAATATATTATTTATCTAATAAAAATATACGCTTATAAAAGAAGTATAAATTTAAAAATTAAAAATTATTATCAAGTAATATAAGTTACTTTAATTTTGAATCATTTGGGTTTTGTAAATATTTTTTAATTAAAATCTATTTTAATATTAATAGTTTATAAATTTAATTTTTGATCATTATTATAATATCTATCAATAAAATTATTTATATGATATATAATTATTAATATTATTATAACAAAATATTGTATTAAAATTTTAAAAAATTTTTAATATTATTATATTTTCAAATGTTATAACCAATGAAAATGATAAAAAATTATAGAAAATTTTTTTGTTATTTTATTTTTTTAAATAAAACCTATAAACCACTAAAAGCCTAAAAAGATAAATCGCTAAACTCCTAATGACAAAACCTCTAATATACTTATATCATTAAACTGGTATAGATTAATAATAAATCTAAATCTCATTATTATTTTTATTCAAAATAATTTTAAATATTTATTTTAAATATTTATCAATTTATTTAATAGAAATATTAATTACAAAATAAATTATTAGTGAGACAGATCTAATTTAAATTAAACTGGTATCCCTAAATAATAAATAATAAATCTCATTTTTTTTCATTATAATTTTAAATATTCATTTTAATTATTTATTTGTTTATTTATATATAAATATTAATTATAAAATAAATTGAGTTGGACAAATATAATTTATATAATTTAATTTTCATCAAAAAAATATTGATAAAATTTTTTTTAAAAAAAATTTCAAAACAAAAAATTATTATATAGTAATATATTTTGCTTTTCTTCTTAATCATTTTAGGTTTTGTAATCATATTTTAATTGATATCTATCTTATTAATAATAGATTATTAATTTATTTTTTGATCATTAATAGAATATTTATCAATAAAATTGTTTATACTTAATTTATATAAAATATAAATATAATAATTATTATAACTAAATATTGTATTCACATTAAAAAAAATTTAAAAATTATTATATTTTTAAAGGTTAACCTTTGAAAATATCAAAAAATATTAAAAATAATTTTTTTATTATTTTATTTTTTTAATAAAACCTATAAAACAATAAATGCATACATAGTTAAATCAGTAAACTTTTAAACCTCATAATGCCTAAATAAATAAACTATCAAACCACTATATACTACTTTATAATTAATAAATCTAATTTTTATTTCTATTTATTATAATTTTAAATATTCATTTTAATTATTTATTAGTTTATTTTTATAGAAATATTTATTAAAAATTAAATTATAAGTGCTACATATATATTTTAATTAATTTATTTTTAATCAAAAAAAAATATATGCTTATAAAAGAAGTAAAAATTTAAAAATTAAAAATTATTTTCTAGTAATATTTTTTACTTTAATTTTGATCATTCATAGTTTAAAAATTAAAAATTAAAGTAATATTTACTTTAATATCAATCTTTTTATTAATAGTTTATTAATTTAAATTTTGATCATTATTATTTTATCTATCAATAAAATTATTTATATTGATTTTATATGATATATAATGATTAATATTATTATAACTAAATATTGTATTCTAATTTCAAAAAATTTTAAATATTATTATATTTTCAAAGGTTATAAGCTATTAAAATCAGAAAAAATTACAAATTTTTTTTATTTATTTTATTGTTTAAATAAAACCTATAATCCACTAAATGCATAAAAACATAAATTGCTAAACTTCTTAACGACAAAACAGATAAATACTTAAACCATTAAATAGGTGTACATTAATAAAAAATCATAAATCTCAATTTAATTTTTATTAAGTATAATTTTAAATTTTTTATTTTACTTATTTATAAGTTTATTTTTATATAAATATTAATTACAAAATAAATTATTTATGAGACATTTAATTTAAATAATTTATTTTTTATCAAAAAAAATATATCCTTATAAAAAGAGGCAAAATTTTAAAAACAAATATTTATTATTTAGTAATATATTTTATTTTTATTTTGAATCATTTTAGATTTTGCAATTATATTTTAATTTATATCATTGTTATCAATAATAGTTTATTAATTTTTTTTTGATCATTATTATAATATCTAATAATAAAATTATTTATATTGAGTTAACATTATATATAATTATTAAGATTATTATTACTGAATATTATATTCACATTTAAAAAAATTAAAAATTATTATATTTTCAAAGGTTATAACATTCAAAAATTAAAAAAAATCAAAAAATTAAATTTTTTATTTTTTCATTCTTTAAATAAAAACATTAAATCACTTAAGGCCTAAACACTTAAATCACTAAACCCCAAAATTCTTAAATACTTAAAACATTAAATTAGTATATCCTGAATAATAACTAAGAAATCTCAATTTTATTTGTATTCATTATAATTTTAAATATTCATTTTAATTATTTATTAGTTTATTTTTATGGAATTAAAAATAAAAAATAAATTATGAGGAAGACAAATATAATTTAAATAATTTACTTTTAATAACAAAAAAAATAAACTTATAAAATGAAGCAAAACATCAAATAAAGTATTATTTTGTAATATATTTTATTTTGATTTTGAATAAATTTACGTTTTGCAAATATATTTAAAATAATATCTATATTATTAATAATAGTTTATTAATTAAATTTTTGATCATTAATATAATATATTTTAATATAATTATTTATATTGAATTTACATGATATATAATTATTAAGATTATCATAACTAAATATAGTATTCACATTAAAAAAAAATTAAAAATTGTTATATTTTCAAAATTTATAACCATCAAAAATGTGAAAAAATAACAAAAATAAAGTTTTTGTTATATCATTGTTTAAACAAAACTTATAAACCATTAAATGCATAAATATATAAATATCTAAACTCTTAAACCCCGAAGCCCCTAAATACTTAAACCTTTAAATCCTAAACGTTAAATATAATTTAAATTATTTATAAAAATATTAATTACAAAATAAATTATGAGTGCTACAAATATAATTTAAATAATATATTTTTTATCAAAAAAACATATAAGCTTATAAAATGATGCAAAAACTAAAAAAATTATTATTTAGTAATAAATTTTACTTTGATTTTAAATTATTTTAGGTTTTTAAATTATATTTTAATTTATATCTATCATATTAATAATAGTTTATTAATTTTTTTTTGATAATTGATATAATATCTATCAATAAAATTGTTTATATTTAATTTATATTATATATAGTTATAATATTTATTATTACTAAATATTCTATTCACATTTTTTAAAAATTTTAAAATTATTATATTTTCAAATGTTATAACCTTTGAAAATTTGAAAAAATATCAAAAATAAATTTTTTTGTTATTTCATTGTTTGAATAAAATCTATAAACTATTAAATGCCTAAATACTTAAATCAATAACTTCTAAATCACGAAAACCCTAAATAGATAATTTTTTAAACATGTATATCCTAAATAATAAATAATAAATTTTATTTTTATTTTTTTCATTATAATTTTAAATATTCATTTTAATTATTTATTAGTTTATTTTTATATAAATATTAATTACAAAATAAATTGAGTTAGACAAATATAATTTATATAAATTGTTTTTCATCAAAAAATTATAGATAAACTTTTTAAAAGAAAAAAAATTTTAATGCAAAAAATTATTATATAGTAATATATTTTGCTTTGCTTCTGAATCATTTTAGATTTTGTAATTATATATTAATTGATATCTATCTATTAATAATAGATTATTAATTTATTTTTTGAACATTATTAGAATATTTATCAATAAAATTATTTATATTGAATTTACATGATATATAACTATTAAGATTATTATAACTAAATATTATATTTTTAAAGGTTATCATCTTTTAAAATGAGATAAAATCAAAAAAATAAATTTTTTGTTATTTTATTGTTTATATAAAACCTATAAACTTCTAAATGCCTAAATGCTTAAATCATTAAACTCCTAAACCCCAAAACCCATAAATTTTTAATCATTTAAACCATATTTAAAGGCTTAAGTATTTATAAATAATATATAAATATCTATCAGTAAATAATAGTTTATTAATTTATTTTTTGATCATTATTATATTTATATTTATATTTATATTTTGTTTAGTAATATCTATCAATAAAATTGTTTATTTTTAATTTACATGATATATATTTATTAAGTTTATCATAACTAAATATTTTATTCATTTTTTGAAAAAAATTTAAAAATTATTATATTTATAAATGTTATAACCTTCAAAATTGATAAAAAATTTGAAAATTAATTTTTTTGTCATTTCATTATTTAAATAAAACATATAAACTACTAAATGTCTAAACACGTAAATCACTAAACTACTAAACTCCTAAATACTTAAACAATTAAACCGGTATATCCTAAATAATTAATCATAAATAACATTTTTATTTGTATTCATTCTAATTTTAATATTCATTTTAATTATTTAATAGTTTATTTTTATAGAAATATTAATTGCAAAATAAAATTATGAATGAGGCAAATATAATTTAAATAATTTATCTTCATCAAAAAAATTTATAAGCTTATAAAAAGAATCAAAAATTTAAAAATAAAAGATTATTATTTAGTAATATATTTTACTTTGATTTTGAATCGTTTTAGGTTTTGCAAATATATTTTAATTAATATATATCATATTAATAATAGTTTATTAATCTATTTTATGATCAGTATTATAATATCGATCAATAAAATTATTTATATTAAATTTACCTGATATTTAATTTTTATGATTATTATAATTAAATATTGTATTAACATTTAAAAAAAAATTAAAAATTATAATATTTTCAATGGGTATAACCTTGAAAATGATAAAAAATCACAAAAATATTTTTTTTGTTATTTAATTATTTAAATAAAACCTATAAACCACAGAATAGCAAAATACTTAAATTAATAAACTCGTAAACCCTGATACTTCTGCACCACACACACATAGCAACGGACCACAATACACACATGCACATTTTCTTGTCAATTTTGGTGTCGCATTTAGAGGGGCCAACATGTCCTGGAAGTAGGCAAAAGTATGGGCCACCAGCTTGTAGAGGGCCCCGCTAGCAAGCAGGGATGATAACATTCAGAAAACCGATGAGACCGAGCAAAGTGGTCCGGAGTAAACCCATTAGTAGCTAGGAGTGGGTCCACTAGCCCTATCAAGCAGCATAGAGGGCCACCCAACCATCGCTCAATAGGAGTAGCAAGTAATCCATTATTAATTGGAGACCCCACAAAATCCGAAGCATCACCAAGCAAGGCTAGTAAGCAATGGAGTCCAGACCAGCCACACGAGAGCGAAAGATTCAAACTTGTAGTTAATGTTTGTAGTCTTATTTGTATTTTGGACTTTGTATGCACTATGTACTTGTAGAGATGGATCATGATATATTTACACACACAATCTTGTATGTTCTCTATGTAGCATGCAATTAGGAAAACTGGACCCATGAGTATCTTTAAGTGGGGCCCACTAATGCAGTTTGTAAATACACATTAGGCGATGCCACACTCCCGGGAGAAGAAGACCCATCTTTATAGCATTTTGTAATTTTACTTGTATTCTATCTTGGTTGTACACGTAGTTAATTAGACTATGAGATGGACCTCATCACACATGCACACCGTTGCATGCATGTTTTTTGATATTTTGTCGGTGCAACATACAGCCACTTCTTGGAGCTCGAGGAGGAATCATTCTAACCCAAGAGATACTCTTTTGAAGATCATTGGAGCGAGAGAATGTGGAATTCAGAGGTGAGAATGAATTGACAAAGTGTCGTAGATATGTAATTGTGGATTTATGGGTATTCAGTTTTACATGTATTCCATTGCATAGCAATGACATAGATAAATGCTTGATGATGCATGTCACACACATGCCCAATCTTATATTTGCATAGTTTTAATATGGTGCATCATTCAGGTTCCTCCAAAAGGCATTGACAAATCCAAATGGAAAGGACGCAGTGCGCATAATAACTCAATGCCAACTCTGAAGTTCGGTAATGCCAGGTGATTTTAGTTGTATTTGTACGCTTGGAATTATTAGGCATTATGTTTTTATATGTATTTTATGCATAGAATCATTAAGGTGCATAGGATTTGGTGGGCTAGCCTAAATTAGTCAGCTTTTTAGTCTCTTGTTAGTTGGGTGCCTAAATGATAAATAAAGTGTGTATTTTCCAAAAAAAAAACAAAAAAAAACCAAAAACCCTAAACTTTAAATCCTAAACCTTAAACAATAAACTATAACCCTAATCCATAAACCCTAAATCCTAAATCTCATGTTTTGCACGTTTATAATCAAATGACTAAGTATTTTATTTAAATTGAAATTCACAACTTTTAGGAATGTCACAGTTTTATCTTTTTGAATATGTAACACAAAGTCATGACTCAAGGGGTGAGTTATGGATCCAGTCTCTTTCTTACTTTAGATTATTGTAGCATTACCAATGGTCATGATTGTATATTTTGTCTCTAGAACACAAAATCATATCGATGAGAATATGCCATAACTTGTGTCTCTCTGTTGAACATATAGTTATGGCACTAAGAATGATCATGAATACATATTTAATGACTATAATACTGGGTCACATTTTGCATATGACAATAGCTTCTGCATTTTATATTTATATTGCAAAGTCATTGCACTAGGAATGATTGTAACTTTGGACATTCCTCAAGAGCAAAAGTCATGACCCTAGAAATAGTTAAAGCTCGAGTACTACTCTTTATAACTTTCTATAGCTAAAATTCTTGGGATTGGAAATATCACAATGGCATTTTCCTTTGAGTTGTGACCTCAAGTGTCAATATGCAAAACTAATATTTTGAGTAATGATTAAAACCTTTTATACATTTGAATATGATTCATTTACAACTTTTTGTGTATTGTGAGTTTGTATACATAACTCATTTAAATTAAAAAAAAGAAATGATACTTTTCATATCCATGAGGATATAAAAAAATGGCTTAGAAATGCCAATAAAATAAATTTTTGATTCTTGATTGAAAGAGAGCCCATACTTTTTGCCCTGCTCATACCACCATGGGGCTAGTTTGTTCTAATAGGCTACAAGGTGGTTATTTTTTTAGAGGTGAACTATGTTTTAAAAAAAGTGCTTTGAGTGTGTGCATGAGATATAATTTAGAAGAAATTACAATATTCAATATATATAGCATCCTCAACAACTAGTTATTTCAACACATAGGGGTACAACTTTGGTTTAGTTTGTTAGCGTACATGAGTCAAATTATCTTTGATAGCATAGTAATTCAACATCAAATATGATGAGATATAATAGAGATAAACTAAAAGCTCCTATTATTTTGGTTAGAGCTTTAGCAATTATTCTAGAGTTGAATGAGGAACAAAATAAATTATATTAATTATTCAGTATAATTTTAAATTTTTATTTTAATTATTTATCAGTTTATTTTTATAGAAATATTAATTACAAAATAAATTATTAGTGAGACAAATATAAGTTAATTTAAACCGGTATACCCTAAAAATAAATAATAAATAATAAATCTCATTTTTTTCATTATAATTTTTAATATTCATTTTAATTATTAATTTTTTATTTTTATATAAATATTAATTAAAAAATAAATTATGAGTTACACAAATATAATATATGTAAATTATTTTTAATCAAAAAAATATAGATAACCCTTTTAAAATAAAAAAAAATTTGAAAACAAAAAATTATTATATTGTAATATATTTTGCTTTGCTTATGAATCATTTTATGTTTTGTAATTATTTTTTAATTGATATCTATCTTATTAATAATAGATTATTAATTTATTTTTTGATCATTATTAGAATATTTATCACTAAAATTATTTATGTTGAATTTATATGATATATAAATATAATGATATTTATAACTAAATATTGAATTCACTTTTGAAACAAATTTAAAAATTATTATATTTTCTAAGGTTATAAACTTTGAAAATATCAAAAAATAATAAAAATAATTTTGTTATTTTATTTTTTAAATAAAACCTATAAGCTACTAAATGCACACACAATTAAATCAGTAAACACCTAAACCCCGTAATACCTAAATACATAAACCATTAAACTACTATATAATACATAATAATTAATAAATCTAATTTTAATATCTATTTATTATAGTTTTAAATATTCATTTTAATTATTAATTAGTTTATTTTTATAAAAATATTTATTATAAAATAAATTATGAGCGCGACAAATATAATTTAAATAATTTATTTTTAATCAAAAAAAAAATATACGCTTATATAAGAAGTAAAAATTTAAAAATTAAAAATTATTATCCATTAATATATTTTACTTTAATTTTGAATTAATTTGGGTTTTGTAAATATTTTTAAATTCATATATATCTTATTATTAGTAGTTTATTAATTTAATTTTTGATCATTATTATAATATCTATCAATATAATTATTTATATTGAATTTATATCATATATTATTAGTAATATTATTATAACTAAATATTGTAATCACATTTCAAAAACTTTTAAATATTATTATATTTTCAAAGGTTATATAAGCTATGAAAATGAGAAAAAATTACAAATATTTTTTTTTGTTATTTTATTTATTAAATATAACCTATAAACCACTAAATTCCTAAAAACTTCAATCGCTAAACTCCTAAAAGACAAAACCTCTAAATACTTAAACTATTAAACTAGTATACATTAATAATAAATCATAAATATCATATTAATTATTAGTAATTAATAATTTTAAATTTTTATTTTATTTAATTTTCAATTTATTTTTATAGAAATATTAAATACAAAATAAATTATTAGTAAGACAGATCTAATTTAAATTAGACAGGAATACCCAAAATAATAAATAATAAATCTAATTTTTTTAATTATAATTTTAAATATTCATTTTAATTATTTAATTGTTTATTTTTATATAAATATTAAATACAAAAATATTTATGAGATAAACAAATATAATTTATATAAATTATTTTTCATCAAAAATTTATAGATAAACCTTTTAAAAAAAATTTCAAAACAAAACATTTTTGTATAGTAATATAATGTGTTTTGCTTCTGAATCATATTAGGTTTTGTAAATATATTTTAATTGATATCTATCTTATTAATAATAGATTATCAAGTTATTTTTTCATCATTATTAGAATATTTATCATTAAAAATGTTTATATTGAATTTATATGATATATAAATATAATGATTATTATAACTAAATAATGTATTCACTTTTGAAAAAAATTTTAAAATTATCATATTTTCAAAGGTTATAACCTTTGAAAATGTGAAAAAATATAAAAAAAATTTTTTCCTATGTTATTCTATTGTTTAAATAAAACCTATAAACCTCTCAATGCTAAAGCATTTAAATCACTAAAGTACAAATGCTGATACCCCTATATAGATACCCTTTAAATTGGTATACCCTAAATAATAATTAATAAATTTCATTTTTATTTGTTTTCATTATAATTTAAAAATTTCATTTTAATTGTTTAGTTTTTTATTTTTATATATGTAATAATTATAAAATAAATTATGAGTAAAAAATATAATTTACAAAAATTATTTTTAATCAAAAAATTGATAAGCTTATATAAGAATAAAAATTTAAAAATAAATAATTATTATTTAGTAATTTATGTTTTTAGGCTTTTAGTGGTTAATAGGTTTTATTTAAATAATAAAATAACAAAAAAAATCTATAATTTGTTATCATTTTCATAGGTTATAAACTTGAAAATATAATAATATTGACAATTTTTTGAAATGTGAATACAATATTTAGTTATAATAATATTAATAATTATATATCATATAAATTCAATATAAACAATTTTATTGATAGATAATATAATAATGATCAAAAATTAAATTAATAAACTATTAATTAAAAGATATATGTTAATTAAAAAATATTTACAAAACCCAAATTCATTTAAAATTAAAGTAAAATATATTACTGGATAATAATTTTTAATTTTTTAATTTTTACTTCTTTTATAAGCGTATATTTTTTTTGGTAAAAATAAATTAATTAAATTATATTTGTCGCACTCATACTTTATTTTGTAATAAATATTTCTATAAAAATAAATAAATAAATAATTAAAATGAATATTTAAAATATAATAAATAAAAATAAAAATTAGATTTATTAATTATTAAGTAGTATATAACAGTTTAATGGTTTATTTATTTAGGAATTATGTGGTTTAGGAGTTTACTGATTTAACTGTGTATGCATTTAGTGGTTTATAGGGGTTATTTAAGAAAAAATAAAAAAAAATTATTTTTATTATTTTTTGATATTTTTAAAGTTTATAACCTTTGAAAATATTATAATTTTTAAAATTTTTTCAAAAGTGAATAAATATTTATTTATAATAATCATAATAATTATATATCATATAAATTCAATATAAACATTTTATTGATAGATATTCTAATAATTATCAAAAAATAACTTAAAAATCTATTATGAATAAGATTGAATTAACTTAAAATATAATATCAAAACCTAAAATGATTTAAAAGCAAAGCAAAATATATTACTTAATAATTATTATTTGTTTTTAAATTTGTATTCTTTTTATAAGCTTAACAATTTTTTGATGAAAAATAATTGTTATAAATTATATTTTTAACTTATAATTTATTTTATAATTAATATATATATATATATAACTAAACAATCAAAATGAATTATTTAAATTATAATGAAAACAAATAAAAATATGAGATTTATTAATTATTATTTAGTGTATACTCATTTAAACGATTATGTATATAGGGGTATCGGGATTTTGTAGTTTAGTGATTTAAGTTGTTAGATATTTAGTGATTTATAGGTTTTATTTAAACAATGAAATAAAAAATATATATATTTTTTTGTTTTTTCACATGTTCAAAGTTTATAATCTTTGAAAATATAATAATATTAATATTTTTTACAAAAGTGAATACAATATTTAGTTATAATAATTATTAAATTTATATATCATATAAATTAAATATACATATTTTTATTGATAAATATTCTAATAATTATTAAAAACTAAATTAATAATCTAGTAATAATAAGTTAGATATCAATTAAAATATAATTACAAAACCTAACTTGATTCATAATCAAAGTAAAATATATTACAATATAATAATTTTTTGTTTTTAATTTTTTTCTTCTTTTAATAAGTTTATATATATATTTTTTTGTTGAAAAATAATTTATATAAATTATATTTGTCTAACTTATAATTTATTTTATTAATTAATATTTATTTAAAAATAAACAAATAAATAATTAAAATGAATATTAAAAATTATAATGAAAAAAATAAAAATGAGATTTATTATTTATTATTTATTATTTAGGATATACATGTTTAAAAAATTTATCTATTTAGGGTTTTCGAGATTTAGAAGTTATTGATTTAAGTATTTATGCATTTAATGGTTTATATCTTTTAGTTAAACAATGAAATAACTAAAAATTTATTTTTGATATTTTTTCAAATTTTCAAATGTAATAACATTTGAAAATATAATAATTTTAAACTTTTTTAAAAATGTGAATACAATATTTAGCAATAATAATTATTATCACTATATATCATATAAACTAAATATAAACAATTTTATTTATAATATTATATAAATTATCAAAAAATACATTAATAAACTATTATTAATATGATATATATAAATTAAAATATAATTAAAAACCTTAAAATGATTCAAAATCAAAGTAAAATTTATTACTAAATTATAATTTTTTTTTAGTTTTTGCTTCATTTTATAAGCTTATATATTTTTTTGTTGAAAAATATATTATTTAAATTATATTTGTCATTCATAATTTATTTTGTAATTAATATTTCTATAAATTATTCAAATTATATTTAAGGTTTACGAGTTTAAAGGTTTAGGTATTTAGGGGCTTCGGGATTTAAGAGCTCAGAGATTTGTGTATTTAGGCATTTAATGGTTTATAAGTTTTATTTAAACAATGATATAACAAAAAATTTATTTTTGTTATTTTTTCTCAATTTTGAAGGTTATAACCTTTGAAAATGTAATAATTTTTAAATTTTTTATATATGTGTATACTATATTTGGTTATGATAATCTTAATAATTATATATCATGTTAATTCAATATAAACAATTATATTGAATTATTAATGATCAAAAAATATATTTCCAATTAAAATATATCATGTTAATTCAAAAAACATTGATAGATATTATATTAATGATCAAAAAATAGATTAATAAACTATTATTAATAAGATAAATATTTTTTAAAATATATTTGCAAAACGTAAATTTATTCAAAATCAAAGTAAAATATAATAGTAAATAATAATTTTTTTGATGTTTTGCTTCTTTTTATAAATTTATATTTTTTGTTATTAAAACTAAATTATTTAAATTATATTTGACTTCCACATAATTTATTTTTTATTTATAATTCTATAAAAATAAACTAATAAATAATTAAAATGAATATTTAAAATTATAATGAATACAAATAAAATTGAGATTTATTATTTATTATTCAGGATATACTAGTTTAATGGTTTAAGTATTTAGGTGTTTTGGGGTTTAGCGATTTAAGTGTTTAGGACTATAGTGATTTATAGTTTTTATTTAAAGAATAAAAAAATAAAAAATTAAATTTTTTGATTTTTTTTAATTTGTGAAGGTTTTAACCTTTGAAAATATAATAATTTTTATTCTTTTAAATGTTAATATAATATTTAGTTATAATATTCTTAATAATTATATTTAATGTAAACTCAATATAAATAATTTTATTAATAGATATTATAATAATGATCAATAAAAAATTAATAAACTATTATTAATAAGAATGATTTAAATTAAAATATGATTACAAAATCTAAAATGATTTAAAATAAAAATAAAATATATTACTAAATAATAAATTTTTGTTTTTAAAATTTTGCCTCTTTTTATAAGGATATATTTTTTTTTTGATGAAAAAGAAATTATTTAAATTAGATCTGTCTCATTAATAATTTATTTTGTAATTAATATTTCTATAAAAATAAACTGATAAATAATTAAAATAAAAATTTAAAATTATACTAAATAAAAATTAAATTGAGATTTATGATTTTTTATTAATGTACACTTGTTTAATAGTTTAAGTATTTAAAGGTTTTGTCATTTAGGAGTTTAGCAATTTATGTTTTTAGGCATTTAGTGTTTTATAGGTTTTATTTAAACAATAATATAACAAAAAGAAAATTTGTAATTTTTTTTCATTTTCAAAGGTTATAACCTTTGAAAATATAATAATATTTAAAATTTTTTGAAATATGAATACAATATTTAGTTATAATAATATTAATAGTTATATATCATATAAATTCAATATAAACAATTTTATTGATAGATAATATTTTAATGATCAAAATTTAAATTAATAAGCTATTAATAAAAAGATTGATATTAAATAAAAAAAAATTATAAAGCCCAAATTGATTCAAAATTAAAGTAAAATATATTATTGGATAATAATTTTTAATTTTTAAATTTTTACTTCTTTTATAAGCATATATTTTTTTATTAAAAATAAATTAATTAAAATATATATGTCGCTCTCATAATTTAATTTGTAATAAATATTTCTATAAAAATAAACTAATAAATAATTAAAATTAATATTTAAAATTATAATAAAAAGAAATAAAAATTAAATTTATTAATTATTAAGTAGTATATAGCAGTTTAATGGTTTATGTATTTAGGCATTACAAGGTTTAGGAGTTTACTGATTTAATTGTGTATGTATTTAGTTGTTTATAGGTTTTATTTAAGAAAAAAAATAAATTTTTTTTTATTTTTTGATATTTTCAAAGGTTATAACCTTTGAAAATATTATAATTTTTAAATTTTTTTCAAAAGTGAATAAATATTTATTTATAATAATCATAATAATTATATATTATTATAAATTCAATATAAACAATTTTATTCATAGATTTTCTAATAATTATCAAAAAATTAATTAAAAATATATTATGAATAAGATTGATATTACTAAAAATATAATATCAAAACCTAAAATAATTTAAAAGCAAATCAAAATATATTACTTAATAATACTTATTTGTTTTTAAATTTTTATTCTTTTTATAAGCTTATCTATTTTGTGATGAAAAATAATATTTATAAATTATATTTTTAACTCATAATTTATTTTATAATTAATATATATAAATAAATAAAAAACTAAACAATCAAAATGAATTTTTTAAATTATAATGAAAACAAATAAAAATGAGATTTATTAATTATTATTTAGGGTATACCCGTTTAAACGATTATCTATATATGAGTATCGAGATTTTGTAGTATAGTGATTTAAGTGTTTAGGCATTTAGTGATTTATAGGTTTTATTTAAACAATGAAATAATAATAAAAATTATATTTTTTTTTTCACATGTTCAAAGGTAATCTTTGAAAATCTAATAATTTTAAAAATTTTTTCTAAAGTGAATAGAATATTTAGTTATAATAATTATTAAATCTATATATCATATAAATATTTTTATTGATAAATATTCTAATAATGATCAAAAAATAAATTAATAATCTATTATTAATAAGTTAGATATCAATTAAAATATAATTACGAAACCTAAAATGATTCAGAAACAAAGTAAAATATATTACTATATAATAATTTTTTGTTTTTAATTTTTTACTTCATTTAATATGTTTATCTATATTTTTTTGTTGAAAAATAATTTATATAAATTATATCTGTCTAACTTATAATTTATTTTGTTTAAATATTTATATCAAAATAAACAAATAAATAATTAAAATGAATATTTAAAATTATAATGAAAAATATAAAAAGGAGATTTATTATTTATTATTTAGGATATACCTGTTTAAAAAATTTATCTATTTAGGGTTTTCGAGATTTCAAAGTTATTGATTTAAGTATTTAGGCATTTAAAGGTTTATAGTTTTTATTCAAACAATGAAATAGCTATGCAATGTTTTCCATTGCAGCAATGACATATGCAAATGCGTGATGCTGCATGTCACACACATGCACAATCTTATATTTGCATAGTTTTAATATGGTGCATCATTCAGGTTCCTCCAAAAGGCTTGGACAAATCCGAATGGAAAGGATGCAGTGCGCATAATAACTCAATGCCAACTCAGATGTCCGGGAATGCCAGGTGATTTTAGTTGTATTCGTATGCTTGGAATTATTAGGCATTATGTTTTTTATGTATTTTATGCATAGAATCATTAAGGTGCATAGGATTTGGTGGGCTGGCCTAATTTAGTCAGCTTTTTAGTCTCTTGTAAGTTATGCGCCTAAATGATAAATAAAGTGTGTATGTTCCAAAAAAAAAACAAAAAAAAACAATAAACCCAAAACTTTAAATCCTAAACCTTAAACCATAAACTATAACCATAACCCATAAACCCTAAATCCTAAATCTCTTATTTTGCACTTTTATAATCAAATGACTAAGTGTTAGATTTAAATTGAAATTCCAACTTTTAGGAATGTCACAAATTTATCTTTTTGTATATGTAACACAAAGTCATGACTCAAGGGGTGTGTTATGTATTCACTCTCTTTCTTGCTTTATATTATTGTAGCATTAGCAATGGTCATGATTGTATATTTTGTCTCTAGAACACATCATCATATCGATGAGAATATGCCATAACTTGTGTCTCACTATTGAACATATTGTTATGACACTAAGAATGATCATGAATACATATTTAATCACTATAATAATGGGTCACATTATTTGATATGACCATATCTTGTGCATTTTATCTATATATTACAAAGTAATTGCATTAGGAATGATTGTAACTTTGAACATTCCTCAAGAGCAAAAGTCATGACCCTAGAAATAGTTAAAGCTCGAATACTACTCTTTCTAACTTTCTATAGCTAAAATTCTTGGGATTCGAAATATCACTATGGCTTTTTCCTTTGATTTGTGATCTCAAGTGTCAATATGCAAGACTAATATTTTGAGATATGATTAAAACCTTTTAGTCATTTGAATATGATTCATATACACCTTTTTGGGTATTGCGGGCTTGTATACCTAACTAATATAATATAAAAAGAAAGAAATGATACTTTTAATATCCATGAAGATATAAAAAAAAGGCTTAGACATCCCAATAAAATAAATTTTTTGATTCTTGATTGAAAGAGAGCCCATGCTTCTTGCCTTGCTCAAACCACCCTGGTGCTAGTTTGTACTAATAGTTTATTATTAATTAAATTTAATTAATATCTATCTTATTAATAATAGTTTATTAATTTATTTTTTTATCATTATTATAATATATATTAATACATTTTTTTTATATTGAAACTACAACAAATATAATTATTAAGATTATTATAACTAAGTATTGTATTTATATTTTAGAACTATTAAAAAATTATTATATTTTCAAAGGTCTTAACCTTTGAAAATCACAAAAATTCATAAAAATATTTTTTTGTTATTTCATTGAATAAATAAAACCTATAAACACAAAAATGTGTAAACATATAAATCAATAAACTATTTAACCCCAAACCCACAAAAAAGTTAAACAATTAAATAGTTATACCCTAAATAATAAATCATAAATCTAATTTTTATTAGTATTCATTATAATTTTAAATATACATTTTAATTATTTATTAGTTTAATTTATAGAAATATAAATTAAAAAATAAATTATTAGTGAGACAAATATTATTTAAATAATTTATTTTTTCATCAAAAAAATTTTGGCTTATAAATGGATACAAAAATTTAAAAATTTAAAATTAATATTTAGTATAATATTTCACTTTGATTTTGAGTCTTTTTAGGTTTTGCAAATATATTTTAAACAATATTTATCTTATTAATAATTAGTTATTACATTTTTATGATGATTATAATAATATCAATAAAATAGTTTATATAGAATTTATATTATATATAATTATTATGATTATTATAACTTCATATTGTATTCACTTGTCAAACAAAAATTAAAAATTATTATATTTTCAAAGGTTATAACCTTCAAAAATGAGAAAAAATAACAAAAATAAATTTTTTGTTATTTTATTTTTTATATAAAACCTATAAACCACTAAATGACTAAATACTAAAATGACTAAACTCCTAAACCCCGAAGCCCATAAATACTTAAAATATTAAATTAGTATAGTCTAAATAATAAATCATAAATCTCAGTTTTATTAGTATTCATTATAATTTTAAATATTCATTTTAATTATTTATCAGTTTATTTTTATAGAAATATTAATTACAAAATAAATTATTAGTGCGACATATATAATTAAAATAATTTATTTTTCATCAAAAAAAAGATCATAAAAAGGGGTACAATTTTAAAAATAAAAAATTATTTTTTAATAATATATCTTATTTTGATTTTGAATCATTTTAGATTTTACAATAATATTTTAATTTTATCATTCTTATAAATACAAGTTTATTAATTTATTTATTGATCATTATTATAATATCTATCAATAAAATTATTTATATTGAGTTTACATTATATATAATTATTAAAATTATTATAACTAAATATTATATTCACATTTAAAAAAAATTAAAAATTATTATATTTTCAAATGTTACAACCTTCAAAAATTAAAAAAATAAAAATTAAAATTTTTGTTTTTTCATTCATTAAAAAAAACTATGAAACACTAAAGGTCTAAACAAATAAAATCTCTAAACTCCTAAACCACAAAACACATAAATACTTAAACCATTAAACCGGTATATCTTGAATAATAAATAATAAACCTCAATTTTATTTGTATTCATTATAATTTTAAATATTCATTTTAATTATTTAGTAGTTTATTATTATAGTATTATAAATTACAAAATAAATTATGAGTAAGACAACTATAATTTAAATAATTATTTTTAATAACAAAAATATAAGTTATAAAAAAGCAAAACATTAAAAAAATTATTATTTAGTAATATAATTTACTTTTATTTGAATAAATTTAGATTTGCAAATAATTTTTAAATAATATCTTTTTTTAATAATAGTGATTAATTTATTTTTAGATCCTAATTATAATATCTAGCAATATAATTATTTATATTGAATTTAAATGAATTATAATTATGAAGATTATTACAAATAAATATTATATTTAACTTTGAAAAAAAATTTAAAAATTATTATATTTTCTAAGGATATAATCTCAAAAATTAGAAAAATAATAAAAATAAATTTTTTGCTATATCATTTGTTTAAATAAAACTTATAAACCACTAAGTTCCTACACACTTAAACATCTAAACTCATAAAACACAAAATCTCTTAATACTTAAACCTTTAAACTCGTAAACTGAAATATAATTTTTAATAATTTATTAAAATATTAATTACAAATAAATTATGAGTGATACAAATATAATTAAAATAATTTAATTTTTATCAAAAAAATTTATAAGCTTATAAAAGAAGCAAAAAACAAAAAAACAAAAAATTTTATTTACTAATAAAATTTTACTTGGATTTTGAAAATTTTTAGTTTTACAATAATATTTTAATTTATATCCATCATATTAATAAACATATTAATTTATATTTTGATAATAGATATCATCTACGATAAAAATTTTTTATATTTAGTTTATATATATAATTATAATGATTATTATAACTAAAATATTTTCTTCACATTTTTAAAACCTTTGAAAATGTGAAAAAATATCAAAAATAATTTTTTTGTTTATTTCATTATTGTAAACAAAACCAATAAACCACTAATTCCTAAAAACATAAATCGCTAAAGTTTAAACGACAAAACCATTAATTACTTAAAATATTAAACTGGTATACATTAATAATAATTCATAAATCTCATTTTAATTTTTATTCAGTATAATTTTATATTTTTTATTTTAATTATTGATAAGTTTATTTTTATTGAAAATATAATTACAAAAATAAATTATTAGTGAAAAAATATAAAAATTAAACTGGTATACCCTAAATAATAAAGAATAAATCTATTTTTTTTCATTATAATTTTGAATATTCATTTTAATTATTCTTGTTTATTTTAAATATAAATATTAATTACAAAATAATTATGAGTTAGATAATATAATTTATATAAATTATTTTCAATTAAAAAATATAGATAAACTTATTAAAAGAATAAAAAATTCAAAAA
>JAREIK010002045.1:34346-106336 GCA_029783825.1 Sapria himalayana
ATATAATAAGATAAATTTTTTAAATATATTTGCAAAACGTAAATTTATTCAAAATCAAAGTAAAATTAATAGTAAATAATAATTTTTTGATGTTGCTTCTTTTTATAAATTTATATTTTTTGTTATTAAAACTAAATATTTAAATTATTTGACTTCCACATAATTTATTTTTTTTATAATTCTATAAAAATAACTAATAAATAATTAAAATGAATATTTAAAATTATAATGAATACAAATAAAATTGAGATTATATTTATTATTCAGGATATACTAGTTTAATGGTTTAAGTATTTAGGTGTTTTGGGGTTGCGATTTAAGTGTTTAGGCTATAGTGATTTATAGTTTTTATTTAAAGAATAAAAAAATAAAAATAAATTTTTTGATTTTTTTTAATTTGTGAAGGTTTTAACCTTTGAAAATATAATAATTTTTATTCTTTTAAATGTTAATATAATATTTAGTTATAATATTCTTAATAATATATTTAATGTAAACTCAATATAAATACTTTTATAATAGATATTATAATAATGATCAATAAAAAATTAATAAACTATTATTAATAAGAATGATTTAAATTAAATATGATTACAAAATCTAAAATGATTTAAAATAAAAATAAAATATATTACTAATAATAAATTTTTGTTTTTAAAATTTTGCTCTTTTTATAAGGATATATTTTTTTTTTGATGAAAAGAAATTATTTAAATTAGATCTGTCTCATTAATAATTTTATTTTAATTATATTCTATAAAAATAAAACTGATAAATAATTAAAAATAAAATTTAAAATTATACTAAATAAAATTAAATTGAGATTTATGATTTTTTATTAATGTACACTTGTTGAATAGTTTAAGTATTTAAAGGTTTTGTCATTTAGGAGTTTAGCAATTTATGTTTTTAGGCATTTAGTGTTTTATAGGTTTTATTTAAACAATAATATAACAAAAAGAAAATTTGTAATTTTTTTTCATTTTCAAAGGTTATAACCTTTGAAAATATAATAATATTTAAAATTTTTTGAAATATGAATACAATATTTAGTTATAATAATATTAATAGTTATATATCATATAAATTCAATATAAACAATTTTATTGATAGATAATATTTTAATGATCAAAATTTAAATTAATAAGCTATTAATAAAAAGATTGATATTAAATAAAAAAAAATTATAAAGCCCAAATTGATTCAAAATTAAAGTAAAATATATTATTGGATAATAATTTTTAATTTTTAAATTTTTACTTCTTTTATAAGCATATATTTTTTTATTAAAAATAAATTAATTAAAATATATATGTCGCTCTCATAATTTAATTTGTAATAAATATTTCTATAAAAATAAACTAATAAATAATTAAAATTAATATTTAAAATTATAATAAAAAGAAATAAAATTAAATTTATTAATTATTAAGTAGTATATAGCAGTTTAATGGTTTATGTATTTAGGCATTACAAGGTTTAGGAGTTTACTGATTTAATTGTGTATGTATTTAGTTGTTTATAGGTTTTATTTAAGAAAAAAAATAAATTTTTTTTTATTTTTTGATATTTTCAAAGGTTATAACCTTTGAAAATATTATAATTTTTAAATTTTTTTCAAAAGTGAATAAATATTTATTTATAATAATCATAATAATTATATATTATTATAAATTCAATATAAACAATTTTATTCATAGATTTTCTAATAATTATCAAAAAATTAATTAAAAATATATTATGAATAAGATTGATATTACTAAAAATATAATATCAAAACCTAAAATAATTTAAAAGCAAATCAAAATATATTACTTAATAATACTTATTTGTTTTTAAATTTTTATTCTTTTTATAAGCTTATCTATTTTGTGATGAAAAATAATATTTATAAATTATATTTTTAACTCATAATTTATTTTATAATTAATATATATAAATAAATAAAAAACTAAACAATCAAAATGAATTTTTTAAATTATAATGAAAACAAATAAAAATGAGATTTATTAATTATTATTTAGGGTATACCCGTTTAAACGATTATCTATATATGAGTATCGAGATTTTGTAGTATAGTGATTTAAGTGTTTAGGCATTTAGTGATTTATAGGTTTTATTTAAACAATGAAATAATAATAAAAATTATATTTTTTTTTTCACATGTTCAAAGGTAATCTTTGAAAATCTAATAATTTTAAAAATTTTTTCTAAAGTGAATAGAATATTTAGTTATAATAATTATTAAATCTATATATCATATAAATATTTTTATTGATAAATATTCTAATAATGATCAAAAAATAAATTAATAATCTATTATTAATAAGTTAGATATCAATTAAAATATAATTACGAAACCTAAAATGATTCAGAAACAAAGTAAAATATATTACTATATAATAATTTTTTGTTTTTAATTTTTTACTTCATTTAATATGTTTATCTATATTTTTTTGTTGAAAAATAATTTATATAAATTATATCTGTCTAACTTATAATTTATTTTGTTTAAATATTTATATCAAAATAAACAAATAAATAATTAAAATGAATATTTAAAATTATAATGAAAAATATAAAAAGGAGATTTATTATTTATTATTTAGGATATACCTGTTTAAAAAATTTATCTATTTAGGGTTTTCGAGATTTCAAAGTTATTGATTTAAGTATTTAGGCATTTAAAGGTTTATAGTTTTTATTCAAACAATGAAATAGCTATGCAATGTTTTCCATTGCAGCAATGACATATGCAAATGCGTGATGCTGCATGTCACACACATGCACAATCTTATATTTGCATAGTTTTAATATGGTGCATCATTCAGGTTCCTCCAAAAGGCTTGGACAAATCCGAATGGAAAGGATGCAGTGCGCATAATAACTCAATGCCAACTCAGATGTCCGGGAATGCCAGGTGATTTTAGTTGTATTCGTATGCTTGGAATTATTAGGCATTATGTTTTTTATGTATTTTATGCATAGAATCATTAAGGTGCATAGGATTTGGTGGGCTGGCCTAATTTAGTCAGCTTTTTAGTCTCTTGTAAGTTATGCGCCTAAATGATAAATAAAGTGTGTATGTTCCAAAAAAAAAACAAAAAAAAACAATAAACCCAAAACTTTAAATCCTAAACCTTAAACCATAAACTATAACCATAACCCATAAACCCTAAATCCTAAATCTCTTATTTTGCACTTTTATAATCAAATGACTAAGTGTTAGATTTAAATTGAAATTCCAACTTTTAGGAATGTCACAAATTTATCTTTTTGTATATGTAACACAAAGTCATGACTCAAGGGGTGTGTTATGTATTCACTCTCTTTCTTGCTTTATATTATTGTAGCATTAGCAATGGTCATGATTGTATATTTTGTCTCTAGAACACATCATCATATCGATGAGAATATGCCATAACTTGTGTCTCACTATTGAACATATTGTTATGACACTAAGAATGATCATGAATACATATTTAATCACTATAATAATGGGTCACATTATTTGATATGACCATATCTTGTGCATTTTATCTATATATTACAAAGTAATTGCATTAGGAATGATTGTAACTTTGAACATTCCTCAAGAGCAAAAGTCATGACCCTAGAAATAGTTAAAGCTCGAATACTACTCTTTCTAACTTTCTATAGCTAAAATTCTTGGGATTCGAAATATCACTATGGCTTTTTCCTTTGATTTGTGATCTCAAGTGTCAATATGCAAGACTAATATTTTGAGATATGATTAAAACCTTTTAGTCATTTGAATATGATTCATATACACCTTTTTGGGTATTGCGGGCTTGTATACCTAACTAATATAATATAAAAAGAAAGAAATGATACTTTTAATATCCATGAAGATATAAAAAAAAGGCTTAGACATCCCAATAAAATAAATTTTTTGATTCTTGATTGAAAGAGAGCCCATGCTTCTTGCCTTGCTCAAACCACCCTGGTGCTAGTTTGTACTAATAGTTTATTATTAATTAAATTTAATTAATATCTATCTTATTAATAATAGTTTATTAATTTATTTTTTTATCATTATTATAATATATATTAATACATTTTTTTTATATTGAAACTACAACAAATATAATTATTAAGATTATTATAACTAAGTATTGTATTTATATTTTAGAACTATTAAAAAATTATTATATTTTCAAAGGTCTTAACCTTTGAAAATCACAAAAATTCATAAAAATAATTTTTTTGTTATTTCATTGAATAAATAAAACCTATAAACACAAAAATGTGTAAACATATAAATCAATAAACTATTTAACCCCAAACCCACAAAAAAGTTAAACAATTAAATAGTTATACCCTAAATAATAAATCATAAATCTAATTTTTATTAGTATTCATTATAATTTTAAATATACATTTTAATTATTTATTAGTTTAATTTTATAGAAATATAAATTAAAAAATAAATTATTAGTGAGACAAATATTATTTAAATAATTTATTTTTTCATCAAAAAAATTTTGGCTTATAAATGGATACAAAAATTTAAAAATTTAAAATTAATATTTAGTATAATATTTCACTTTGATTTTGAGTCTTTTTAGGTTTTGCAAATATATTTTAAACAATATTTATCTTATTAATAATTAGTTATTACATTTTTATGATGATTATAATAATATCAATAAAATAGTTTATATAGAATTTATATTATATATAATTATTATGATTATTATAACTTCATATTGTATTCACTTGTCAAACAAAAATTAAAAATTATTATATTTTCAAAGGTTATAACCTTCAAAATGAGAAAAAATAACAAAAATAAATTTTTTGTTATTTTATTTTTTATATAAAACCTATAAACCACTAAATGACTAAATACTAAAATGACTAAACTCCTAAACCCCGATGCCCATAAATACTTAAAATATTAAATTAGTATAGTCTAAATAATAAATTATAAATCTCAGTTTTATTAGTATTCATTATAATTTTAAATATTCATTTTAATTATTTATCAGTTTATTTTTATAGAAATATTAATTACAAAATAAATTATTAGTGCGACATATATAATTAAAATAATTTATTTTTCATCAAAAAAAAGATCATAAAAAGGGGTACAATTTTAAAAATAAAAAATTATTTTTTAATAATATATCTTATTTTGATTTTGAATCATTTTAGATTTTACAATAATATTTTAATTTTATCATTCTTATAAATACAAGTTTATTAATTTATTTATTGATCATTATTATAATATCTATCAATAAAATTATTTATATTGAGTTTACATTATATATAATTATTAAAATTATTATAACTAAATATTATATTCACATTTAAAAAAAATTAAAAATTATTATATTTTCAAATGTTACAACCTTCAAAAATTAAAAAAATAAAAAATTAAAATTTTTGTTTTTTCATTCATTAAAAAAAACTATGAAACACTAAAGGTCTAAACAAATAAAATCTCTAAACTCCTAAACCACAAAACACATAAATACTTAAACCATTAAACCGGTATATCTTGAATAATAAATAATAAACCTCAATTTTATTTGTATTCATTATAATTTTAAATATTCATTTTAATTATTTAGTAGTTTATTATTATAGTATTATAAATTACAAAATAAATTATGAGTAAGACAAATATAATTTAAATAATTTATTTTTAATAACAAAAATATAAAGTTATAAAAAAAGCAAAACATTAAAAAAAATTATTATTTAGTAATATAATTTACTTTTATTTGAATAAATTTAGATTTGCAAATAATTTTTAAATAATATCTTTTTTTAATAATAGTTGATTAATTTATTTTTAGATCATAATTATAATATCTAGCAATATAATTATTTATATTGAATTTAAATGAATTATAATTATGAAGATTATTACAAATAAATATTATATTTAACTTTGAAAAAAATTTAAAAATTATTATATTTTCTAAGGATATAATCTTCAAAAATTAGAAAAAATAATAAAAATAAATTTTTTGCTATATCATTGTTTAAATAAAACTTATAAACCACTAAGTTCCTACACACTTAAACATCTAAACTCATAAACACAAAATCTCTTAAATACTTAAACCTTTAAACTCGTAAACCTGAAATATAATTTTAATAATTTATTAAAATATTAATTACAAAATAAATTATGAGTGATACAAATATAATTAAAATAATTTAATTTTTATCAAAAAAATTTATAAGCTTATAAAAAGAAGCAAAAACAAAAAAACAAAAAATTTTATTTACTAATAAATTTTACTTGGATTTTGAATAATTTTAGGTTTTACAATAATATTTTAATTTATATCCATCATATTAATAATAACATATTAATTTATATTTTGATAATAGATATCATATCTACCGATAAAATTTTTTATATTTAGTTTATATTATATATAATTATAATGATTATTATAACTAAATATTTTATTCACATTTTTAAAAACCTTTGAAAATGTGAAAAAATATCAAAAATAATTTTTTTGTTATTTCATTATTTAAACAAAACCAATAAACCACTAAATTCCTAAAAACATAAATCGCTAAAGTTTAAACGACAAAACCATTAATTACTTAAAATATTAAACTGGTATACATTAATAATAATTCATAAATCTCATTTTAATTTTTATTCAGTATAATTTTATATTTTTATTTTAATTATTGATAAGTTTATTTTTATTGAAATATTAATTACAAAATAAATTATTAGTGAGAAAAATATAATTTAAATTAAACTGGTATACCCTAAATAATAAAGAATAAATCTCATTTTTTTTCATTATAATTTTGAATATTCATTTTAATTATTTCTTTGTTTATTTAAATATAAATATTAATTACAAAATAAATTATGAGTTAGATAAATATAATTTATATAAATTATTTTTCATTAAAAAATATAGATAAACTTATTAAAAGAATAAAAAATTCAAAAACAAAAAATTATTATATAGTAATATATTTTTCTTTGCTTCTGAATCATTTTAAGATTTATAATTATATTTTAATTAAAATCTATTTTATTATTAATAGATTATTAATTTATTTTTTGATAATTATTAGAATATTTATCAATAATAATTGTTTATATTGAATTTATATAATATATAAATATAATGATTAGTATAACTAAATATTGTATTAACATTGGAAAAAAATTTAAAATTTATTATATTTTCAACAGTTATAACCTTTGAAAATATCAAAAAATAAAAAAAATAAATTTTTTGTTATTTTATTTTATAAATAAAACCTATAAACTACTAAATTCTAGGGGCGGTCATGGGACGGGACGGGATGGGGATTACAAATCTCCAGTCCCTTCCCACAGTTCTGAAATTTTTTTTTGAAGATCCAGACCCGTCCCATGTTTGAAAATATCGAGACGAGAGGGGACGTAGATCAGGGATTTTGGGTAGGAAAAATGGTTCTTGGACAGCACGGAGTTCAGACATTTTTTTCAATTTATTTTATTCAAACCAGCCAAGTTAGTTCATGTCGAAACCTTTTGTTGTACCATTTATCATTCCTTAGTTATGTATCTTTCAAACTCAAATTGGGCCAATTTTATTTTGTCAAATAGGCTGAATACTGCAAACGAGATCCATTACCTTGTCGAAAGCTTTGATGTGCAGGAAAGAATAGAAATGTTAAATAGAACGGGACCGAGTTGTGTGCTTAATTTGGTTCTTTGTTTTATCACAAGTTGGCTTTGTTCAGCCGAGTGAAAGTTAACCATAATAGCAATACTATATTTTTTAAACAATTACTTAAAATATTAAGGAATAGCTAATGATGACCACGAAAATTGGTAGCAGCAATTACTACTTAAGTAATTGCTAAAATTAGGCAGCTTAATATAATAAAAAAATACAACTAATAACAACCATGATAATAATCATTTCAAAGGTCCGTCCCGGAACAGCAACGAAAATCCAAACCGAATTAATTATCTCTTCTACAACTCCTTTCTTTTCTTCCTCCACTTTAGAAGGACAACCAAAGATGAAAACATGTTAATCATGTAGACATAAATTTATAAGATGAAAGAGTGATAAAAAAACAAAATATTACCTTATAAAATTTAATACACCTATTCCACATTTAGTTGGCCAACTCTAGTTGGAAGAATATTTGGATCGTGTGACCCATTTGAAAATTATAAATGAACCATATTTTTATTAAATTGAATGAATAGAATAAGTAAAAGTGAAATTAAAATTTAGATGATTTGTATACTAACCCGATTCATTATCATCAAGGTCATGAACTAATTCTTCAATTTCAATAGGTTTGTTTGAGCTTCTCAACCAATCTTGTAGACATATATGAACTTCGGCTGTAATAGGTGTTAGAGAACTCCTAAATTTAACTAAAGTTCTTTCCCAATTGCTAAATGTAGATTCGTAGGCCACAATAGATGCTTGGATAGCAAATACATCCCGTGCTCCATTTGCCAAAGAAGGATACCTAACCTCATTTACCTTCCACCAGTTAAGATGATCAAAATCAATCCTATTTTTTTCAAGTTTGTCCTCCAAGTACCTATCCAACTCTTCCAAAGCTACAACTTCTTGTTTTTTCTCCAATTCAATAAAAAAAATCATCAACATAAGTATCACTACAATCAAAGAAATCATCATTTTTCTTCAACACAGTAGAAGAGAAATCATCTTCTTTTGATTCATCTTAATTTAAATCTTTATAATTATCCATCATCTCATTTAAAGCATTTATAATCTTTTTTACCAAATTTTTAGCCAATTCATCTCCATAATGCTAAGTGTACTTAACCTTCGGATATTTGAGCTTATATGAAGGATCCAACACTACTGCTACAAAAAGGATAATATTTGTTGACTGAAGAGAACCCCAATAGTTGTTGAATTTATGCCTCATTTTCATACCCATTTCAGACACAATTGTATCTTTACTATTTTCACAAAGCTCAATTTTTTTCAAAATTCGAATAATATGAGGAAAATAAACACTAGAGTAAGAATATTATGAGCCAGAAAATTTACAAGTTACCTCATAAAAAGTTTTCAAGAAACGAACCAAAATTTTGGCGTTTGTGCAGTCTCTCTCAGTTGGAACGTTAGAACCAAACTCCTTCAAAAACCTTTTGTCTTTGTACTCCAACTTAGCAAATTCTTTTTGATATTTTATATCAGTTTGTAGCAACAAATAAGTTGAATCCCATATTGTAGGACAATCTAATTGCAATGAAGATCCGCATGTCAAGTTTACTTCTACAACACATAACTTAAACATATCTAATCTTTTAGGACATATCCTCATATATTTCACCACACCTCTAATTTTTTGAATAGCACCCTCTACTACTACAATGTCATCTCTGACAATTAAGTTTAGGATATGAGCACAACATCTCATATGAAAATGCTCGCCTCTCAAAGGTACAACACTATTCTTCACAAGCATTTTTTTCAATTGTTCAACTGCAACATCATTATTTGATACATTGTCAATAGTAATGAACATCAACTTACTCAAACCCCATTCATTCATACAAAACTCAATAGCATTTTCTAATATTAACTCCAGAATGACTTTTAATTACACAAAAGTTCAAAAGCCTTTTATGCATATTCCATTGATAATCAATCAAATGAACAGTCAAACATATATAAGACAAATTTTGAATGCTAGTCCAAGTGTCAGTAGTCAATGAAACTCCACTACCATGAGATGATATGCTATCTAATAATTTCTTATTTTCCTTCACAAACAAAGAAAAACAATCCCTCAGTGTAGAGTGCCAAGATGAAATTTTAAATTGAGGCACACTAACTTCACAAAACTCCTTAAACTCATCCCTCTCAACAAAACAAAAAGGTGCCTTCATCTTTAATGATAATATTTCACCAAAGCCTCCCTGACTAATTGTTGATCAAATTGCCTACAAGTTAATTTGTTATACTCTGAACTAGTACCTTTAGTGAAATTCAACAAAGATTGTGACTTGTCTTTACCTTTGTGAGCTTCTATTAATTATTTTTTGGGTGGAAATTTTCTACAAGTCTTTCTCAAGTATTTCCATAAACTCGATGTACCATGATCACTTTTTACCAAGTATTATTTCCTGCACCATATACAAGCTGCCCTACCAGTTTTATTTCCCTCTGAATCAACTAATATCTGATAAGTTTCCCAAACAGCAGACTTATACATTTTATGAGCTTGAGGTTCAGATGTACCTTGACATTCTTTTACAATTGGAATTGAAGAACCTTCCGTAACAATAGGAGGGTTCGTGAAAAAATGATGATTGGATTTACCAGTACTTTGATCATTTGAGATGTCATCATCTTCAATTTATTGTATTTTTCGTTTACCGCTGGATTGTGCCATCTGCATTGCGATTAATTAATATGATATGCTAAGTATAAATACATATAAATATTTCAAACAAGCAAGCTCTACAAAACTAACTGTAACACATTCAGGGCACTCATTCGGCCCAACCACAACACCACAACCAATACTCAATAAAACTGACTGAAAGACATAATAATAATAATTATTCACTCAATTCTCGTCAGAAAAACAAACCAAAAGGCTGGTGACATCTGGGACACGGTGGAGGCAACCAGAAGTGCGACGGAAAAGGGCTGGACCTCATAATGCCTAAATACATAAACCATTAAACTGCTATATACTACTTAATAATTAATAAATCTAATTTTTATTTCTATTTATTATAATTTTAAATATTCATTTTAATTATTTATTAGTTTATTTTTTATAGAAATATTTATTACAAATTAAATTATGAGAGCAAAATATATATTTTAATTAATTTATTTTTAATCAAAAAAAATATATGCTTATAAAAGAAGTAAAAATTTAAAAATTAAAAATTATAATCCAGTAATATATTTTACTTTAATTTTGAATCAATTTGGGTTTTGTAAATATTTTTTGATTAATATCAATATTTTTATTAATAGTTTATTAATTTAAATTTTGATCATTATTATATTATCTATCAATAAAATTGATTATATTGAATTTATATGATATATAATAATTAATATTATTATAACTATAAATTGTATTCACATTTCAAAAAATTTTAAATATTATTATATTTTCAAAGGTTATAACCTATAAAAATGAGAAAAAATTACAAATTTTTTTTGTTATTTTATTGTTTAAATAAAACCTATAAACAACTAAATACCTAAAAACAAAAATTGCTAAACTCCTAAATGACAAAACCTTTAAATACATAAACCATTAAATAGGTGTACATTAATAAACAGGGGTACATTAATTTTTATTAAGTATAATTTTAAATTTTTATTTTAATTATTTATCAGTTTATTTTTATAGAAATTTTAATTACAAGATAAATTATTAGTGAGACCGATCTAATTTAAATAATTTATTTTTCATCAAAAAAAATATATATCCTTATATTAAGAGGCAAAATTTTAAAAACACAAATTTATTATTAAGTAATATATTATATTTTTATTTTGAATCATTTTAGATTTTGCAATTATATTTTAATTTATATCATTCTTATTAATAATAGTTTTTAAATTTTTATTGATCATTATTATAATATCTATTAATAAAATTATTTATATTGAGTTTATATTATATATAATTATTAAGATTATTATTACTTAATATTATATTCATATTTAAAAAAATTAAAAATTATTCTATTTTCAAAGATTACCTTCAAAAATTAACAAAAATCAAAAAATTAAATTTTTTAATTTTTTTTTCTTAAATAAAAACTATAAATCACGTAAGGCCTACACACTTAAATTACTAAACCCCAAAACACATAAATACTTAAACCATTAATCTAGTATATCCTGAATAATAAATAATAAATCTATATTTTATTTGTATTCATTATAATTTTAAATATTCATTTTAATTATTTATTAGTTAATTTTTATAGAATTATAAATTAAAAATAAATTATGAGGAAGACAAATATAATTTAAATAATTTACTTTTAATAACAAATAATATAAACTTATAAAAAGAAGCAAAACATCAAAGAAAGTATTATTTAGTAATATATTTTACGTTGATTTTGAATAAATTTAAGTTTTGCAAATATATTTAAAATAATATCTATCATATTACTAATAGTTTATTAATTTATCTTTTGATCATTAATAAAGTATATTTTAATATAATTCTTTATATTGAATTACATGATATATAAATATTAAGTTTATCATAACTAAATATAGTATTCACATATAAAAAAAATTTAAAAATTGTTATATTTTTTCAAAGTTTATAACCTTCAAAATTGAGAAAAAATAACAAAAATAATTTTTTTGTTATATCATTGTTTAGATAAAACTTATAAACCATTAAATGTCTAAATCCATAAATATCTAAACTCCTAAATCCCAAAGCCCCTAAATACTTAAATCTTTAAACTCGTAAACCTTAAATATAATTTAAATAATTTATAGAAATATTAATTACAAAATAAATTATGACTGATACAAATATAATTTAAATAATTTATATTTAATCAAAAAAAAAATAAGCTGATAACATGATGTAAAAACTAAATAAAAAATTATTATTGAGTAATAAATTTTACTTTGATTTTGAATCATTTTAGGTTTTTTAATTATAAATTAATTTATATATATCATATTAATAAATATTTTTTAATTTATTTTTTGTTAATTGATATAATATCTATCAATAAAATTGTTTATATTTAGATGATATTATATATTGTTATAATAATTATATTTACTAAATATTGTATTAACAATTTTAAAAAATTTTAAAATTATTATATTTTCAGATGTTATAACCTTTGAAAATTTTAAAAAATATCAAAAATAAATTTTTTGTTATTTCATTATTTAAATAAAACCTATAAACCACTAAATGCATACAAACATAAATTGTTAAACTCCTAAATGACAAAACCTCTAAATACATAAACCATTAAATTGGTATACATTAATAATAAATCATAAATCTCAATTTAATTTTTATTAAGTATAATTTTAAATTTTTATTTTAATTATTTATATGTTTATATTTATAGAAATATTAATTACAAAAAAATTATTAGTGAGATATAATTTAAATTAAACCGGTATACTCTAAATAATAAATAATAAATCTAATTTTTTTTCATTATAATTTTAAATAATCATTTTAATTATTAATTTGTTTATTTTTATATAAATAATAATTACAAAATAAAGTATAAGTTATACAAATATAATTTATATAAATTATTTTTCCACAAAAAAATATAGATAAACTAATTAAAAGAAGAAAAAAACTAAAAAACAAAAAATTATTATATAGTAATATATTTTGCTTTGCTTCTGAATCATTTTACGTTTTGTAATTATATTTTAATTGATATCTATCTTATTAATAATAGATTATTAAATTATTTATTTAATCATTATTATAATATTTATCAATAAAAATTTTTATATTTAATTTATATGATATATATATTTAATAATTATTATAACTAAATATTAAATTAACTTTTGAAAAAAAATTTAAAATTAATATATTTTATAAGATTATAACCTTTTAACATGTGAAAAAATAAAAAAGAATATTTTTTTTGTTATTTTATTGTTTAAATAAAACCTATAAACCACTAAATGCCTAAACACTTAAATTACTATACTACAAAATCCTGATACCCTTATATAGATAATCTTTTAAATCAGTATACCCTAAATAATAATTAATAAATGTCATTTTTATTTGTTTTCATTATAATTTTAAAAATTTATTTTGATTCTTTAGTTTTTTATTTATATATATATTAATTATAAAATAAATTATGAGTTAAAAATATAATTTATAAAAAGTATTTTTCATCAAAAAATAGATAAGCTTATCAAAAGAATAAAAATTTAAAAAATAATAATTTTTATTAAGTAATATATTTTGCTTTGCTTTTGAATCATTTTAGGTTTTGATATTATATTTAAAGTAATATCAATGTTATTCATAATAGATTTTTAATTTATTTTTCGATAATTATTAGAATATATATCATAAAATAGTTTATATGGAATTTATATGATATATAATAATTATTATTATTATAAATAAATATTTATTCACTTTTTGAAAAAAATTTAAAATTTATTATATTTTCAAAGGTTATAACCTTTGAAAATATCAAAAAATAATAAAAATAATTTTTTTATTTTATTTTTTAAATAAAAACTATAAACCACTAAATGCATACATAGTTAAATCAGTAAACTCATAAACCCCATAATGCCTAAATACATAAACCATTAAACTTCAATATACTATTTAATAATTAATAAATCTAATTTTTATTTCTTTTTATTATAATTTTAAATATTCTTTTTAATTATTTATTAGCTTGTTTTTATATAAATATTTATTACAAAATAAATTATGAGTGCGAGAAATATAATTTAATTAATTATTTTTAATAAAAAAAATATATGCTTATAAAAGAAGTAAAATTTTAAAAATTAAAAATTATTATATAGTAATATATTTTACTTTAATTTTGAATCAATTTGGGTTTTGTAAATATTTTTTAATTAATATCTATCTTTTTATTAATAGTTTATTAATTTAATTTTTGATCATTATTATATTATCTATCAATACAATTGTTTATATTTAATTTATATGATATATAATTATTAATATAATTATAACTAAATATTGTATTCACATTTCAAAAATTGTAAATATTATTATATTTTCAAAAGTCATAACCTATGAAAATGATAACAAATTATAGAAATTTTTTTCGTTATTTTATTTTTTTATATAAAACCTATAACCCACTAAAAGCCTAAAAACATAAATCGGTAAACTTCTAACGACAAAACTTGTAAATACTTAAACCATTAAACTGGTATACATTAATAATAAATCTTAAATCTCATTTTAATTTTTATTTAGTATAAATTTAAATTTTTATTTTAATTATTTATCCGTTTATTTATATAGAAATATTAAATACAAAATAAATTATTACTGAGAGTGCTCTAATTTAAATTAAACCGGTATCCCGAAATAATAAATATTAAATTTTATTTTTTTTTCATTATAATTTTAAATATTCATTTTAATTTTTTATTTGTTTATTTATATATAAATATTAATTACAAAATAAATCATGTTAGGCAAAATAATTTATATAAATTATTTTTCATCAAAAAATTATAAATAAACTTTTTAGAAAAAAAATAAATATCGAAATAAAAAATTATTATATAGTGATATATTTTGCTTTGATTCTGATTCATTATAGGTTTTATAATTATATTTTAATTGATATCTATCTTTTTTTAATTGAAATCTTTCTTATTAATAATAGATTATTAATTTATTTTTGATCATTATTATAATATTTATCAATAAAATTATTTATATTGAATTTATATGATATATAAATATAAAGATTATTATAACTAAATATTAAATTCACTTTTGGAAAAAAATTTAAAAATTATTATATTTCCAAAGGTTTATAACCTTTGGAAATATGAAAAAATAATAATATAAATTTTATGTTATTTTATTTTTTAAATAAAACCTATAAACCACTAAAAGCCTAAAAACATAAATTGGAATAAATTAATAATAAATCATAAATCTCATTTTAATTTTTATACTGAATAATTTTAAATTTTAATTTTAATTATTTATCAGTTTATTTTTATAGAAATATTAATTACAAAATAAATTATTATTCAGACAGATCTAATTTAAATTAAATCGATATCCATAAATAATAAATAATAAATCTCATTTTAATTATTTATTTGTTTATTTATATATAAATATTAATTACAGAATAAATTGCTGTAGACAAATATAATTTATATAAATGTTTTTCTTCAAAAAATTATAGATAAACTTTTTAAAAAAAAAAAAATTTTAAAGCAAAAATTATTATATAGTAATATATTTTGCTTTGCTTCTAAATCATTTTAAGTTTTGTAATTATATTTAAATTGATATTTATCTTATTAATAATAGATTATTAATGTATTTGTTGATCATTGTTAGAATATTTATCAATAAAATTGCTTATATTGAATTTATTTGATATATAAATATAATGATTATTATAACTAACGATTTTATTCACTTTTTAAAAAAATTTAAAAATTATTATATTTTGAAAGGTTATAATATTTGAAAATATCAAAAAATATATATATTTTATGTAATTTAATCTTTTAAATAAAACCTATAAACCACTAAAAGCCTAATAACATAAATTGCTAAACTATTAAACGACAAGACCTCTAAATACTTAAACCTGTAAACTGGTATACATTAATAATAGATAATAAATCTAATATTAATTTTTATTCAGTATACTTTTAAATTTTTATTTTAATTATTTATCAGTTTATTTTTATAGAAATATTAATTACAGAAAAATTATTAGTGAGACAGATCTAATTTAAATTAAACCGATAATCCTTAAATAATAAATAATAAATCTTATATTTTTTTTCATTATAATTATAAATATTCATTTTAATTATTTATTTGTTTATTTATATATAAATATTAATTACAAAATAAATTGAGTTAGACAAATTTAATTTATATATATTATTTTTCATCAAAAAGTTTTAGATAATCTTTTAAAAAGAAAATTATATTTAAACAAAAAATTATTATATAGTAATATATTTCGCTTTGCTTCTGAATTATTTTATGTTTTATAATTATATTTTAATTGAAATCTATCTTTTTTTAATTGATATCTATCTTATAAATAATTGTTTATTAATTTAATAAATATCATTATTATAATATTTATCAATAAAATTGTTTATATTGAATTTATATGATATATAAATATTTTCATTATTATAACTAAATAGTGAATTCTCTTTAGACAAAAATTTAAAAATTGTTATATTTTCAAAGGTTATAACATTTGGAAATATCAAAAAATAATAAAAGTAAATTTTTTGTTATTTTATTTTTTAAATAAATCCTATAAACCACTGAATGCATACACAGTTATATCAGTAAACTCCTAAACCCCGTAATGCCTAAATACATAAACCATTAAACTGCTATATACTACTTAATAATTAATAAATTTAATTTTATTTCAATTTATTATTATTTTTAAAATTCATTTTAATTATTTATTAGTTTATTTTTTAAAAAATCTTTATGACGAAATTAATTATTAGTGCGACACATATAATTTAAATAATTTATTTTTAATCAAAAAAATATATACGCTTTTAAAAGATGTATAAAAAGAAGTATTATTAAAAATTAAAAATTATTATCAATTAATATAATTTACTTAAAATTTGAATCAATTTGGGTTTTGTAAATATTTTTTAATTAATATCTATCTTATTATAAATAGTTTATTAATTTAATTTTTGATCATTATTATAATATCTATCAATAAAATTGTTTATTTTTATTTTATATGATATAGAATTATTAAAATTATTATATCTAAATATTGTATTCAAATTTCAAAAAATTTTAAATATTATTAAATTTTCAAAGGTTATACCATTTGAAAATGACAAAAAATTACAATTTTTTTTCTTATTTTATTGTTTAAATAAAACCTATAAATCACTAAATGCCTAAAAACATAAATAGCTAAACTCCTAAACGACAAAACCTAAAAATACTTAAACCATTAAACTCATATACATTAATAATAAATCATAAATCTCATTTTAATTTTTATTCAGTATAATTTTAAATATATATTTTAATTATTTATCAGTTTATTTTTATTGAAATATTAATTACAAAATAAATTATTAGTGAGATAGATATTACTTAAATTAAACCGTATACCCTAAATATTAAATAATAAATCTTATTTTTTTTCATTATAATTATAAATATTCATTTTAATTATTAATTTTTTATTTTTATATAAATATTAATTAAAAAATAAATTATGAGTTAGACAAATATAATTTATGTAAATTATTTTTAATCAAAAAAATAGATAAACTTTTTAAAATAAAAAAAATTTCAAAATAAAAAAATATTATATAGTAATATATTTTTCTTTGCTTATGAATCATTTTATGTTTTGTAATTATATTTTATTTGATATCTATCTTATTAATAATATTTTTATTAATTTATTTTTTGATAATTATTAGAATATTTATCTCTAAAATTGTTTATATTGAATTTATATGATATATAAATATAATGATTATTATTACGAAATATTGAATTCACTTTTGAAAATAAATTAAAAATTTTGATTTTTTCAAAGGTTATAACCTTTGAAAATATCAAAAAACAATAAAAATAAATGTTTTGTTATTTTGTTTTTTAAATAAAACCTATAAACTACTAAATGCATACACATTTAAATCAGTAAACATCTAAGCCCCATAATACCTAAATACATAAACCATTAATCTGCTATATAATACATAATAATTAATAAATCTAATTTTAATTTCTATTTATTATAGTTTTAAATATTCATTTTAATTATTTATTGGTTTATTTTTATAGAAATATTTATTCTAAAATAAATTATTTGTGCGACAAATACAATTTAAATAATTTATTTTTAATCAAAAGAAATATTTACGCTTATATAAGAAGTAAAATTTAAAAATTAAAAATTATCATCCAGTAATATATTTGACTTTAATTTTGAATCAATTTTGGTTTTGTAAAAATATTTTAATTAATATCTATCTTATTATTAATAGTTTATTAATTTAATTTTTTATCATTATTATAATATCTATCAATAAAAATATTTTTATTGAATTTATATCATATATAATTACTTATGTTATTATAACTAAATATTGAATTCAGATTTCAAAAATTTTTAAATATTATTATATTTTCAAAGGTTATCACCTATGAAAATGAGAAAAAATTACAAATTTTTTTTGTTATTTTATTGATTAAATAAAACCTATAAACCACTAAATGCCTAAAACCCTAAATCTCTAAAGTCTTAAAAAACACAAAACCTCGAAATATTTAAACCATTAAACTGGTATACAGTAATAATAATTCATTAATATCATTTTAATTTTAATTCAGTATAATTTTAAATTTTTATTTTAATTAATTTTCAGTTTATTTTTATAGAAATATTAAATACAAAATAAATTATTAGTAAGACAAATCTAATTTAAATTAGACTGGTATACCCTAAATAATAAATAATAAATCTCATTTTTTAATTATAATTTTAAATATTCATTTTAATTATTTATTTGTTTATTTTTAAATAAATATTAATTACAAAATAATTTATGAGTTACACAAATATAATTTATATAAATCATTTTTTATCCAAAAATTATAGATAAACTTTTTAAAAGAAAAAAAAATTTTAAAACAAAAAATTATTGTATGGTAATATATTTTGCTTTGCTTCTGAATCATTTTAGTTTTTGTAATTATATTTTAATTGATATATATCATATTAATAATAGATTATTAAGTTATTTTTTCATCATTATTAGAATATATCAATAAAAATTTTATATTGAATTTATAATATATATAAATATAATGATTATTATAACTAAATATTGTATTCACTTTTGAAAAAAATTTTAAAATTATTATATTTTCAAAGGTTATAACCTTTGAAAATGTGAAAAAATAAAAAAAAATATTTTTTCTTTGTTATTATATTGTTTAAATAAAACCTATACACCACTAAATGGCTAAGCATTTAAATCACTAAACTACAAAATCCTGATACCTCTATATAAATAATCATTTAAATCGGTATACCCTAAATAATAATTACTAAATATAATTTTTAATTGTTTTCATTATAATTTAAAAAATTCATTTTGATTGTTTAGTTTTTTATTTTTATATATGTATTAAATATAAAATAAATTATGAGTTAAAAATATAATTTATAAAAATTATTCTTCATCAAAAATTGATAAGTTATAAAAAGAAAAAAAATTTAAAAACAAATAATTATTATTTAGTAATATATTTTGCTTTGATTATGAATCATTTTAGGTTTTGATATTATATTTTAAGTAATATCAATCTTATTCATAATATATTTTTATTTTATTTTTTGATAATTATTAGAATATGTATCAATTAAATTGTTTATATTGAATTTATATGATATATAATTATTATGATTTTTATAAATAAATATTGTATTCACTTTTGATAAATAATTGCCATTAATAAACTTTTATTAATAAGATTGATAGAAATTAAAATATAATTGCAAAACCAATATATAATGATTGAAAATCAAAGTAAAAATATATTACTAAATAATACATTTATGTTTTTAAATTTTTACTTCTTTTTATAAGCTTATATTTTTTTTTGAATAAAAATAAATTAGTAAAATTATATTTGTCTAACTCATTATTCATTTTGTGATTAATATTTCTATAAAAAATAAACTAATAAATAATTAACATGAATATTTAAAATTATAATGAATACAAATTAAAAAAGATTTATGATTATTATATGTGGTATACCGATTTAATGGTTTGATTATTTAGAAGTTTTTTCATTTAAGAGTTTACAATTTATGTTTTTAGGCATTTAGTGGTTTATAGGTTTTATTTATATAATAAAAATAAAAAAAAATTTTTTAGATTTTTTCTGATTTAAAAGCTTATAACCATTAAAAATAAATTAATATTTAAAATTTTTTGAAATGTGAATATAATATTTAGTTATAATAAAATTAATAATTATATATGATATAAATTCAATATAAATAATATTATTGATAGATATTATAATAATGATCAAAAATTATATTAATAAACTATTTATAATAAGATAGATATTAATTAAATAATATTTACAAAACCCAAATTGATTCAAAATTAAACTAAAATATATTACGGGATAATAATTTTAAATTTTTAAATTTTTACTTTTTTATAAGCGTATATATATTTTTTGATTAAAAATAAATTATTTAAATTATATGTGTCGCACTCATAATTTATTTCGTAATAAAAATTTCTTTAAAAATAAACTAATAAATAATTAAAATGAATATTTAAAATAATAATAAATTGAAATATAAATTCAATTTATAAAGTAGTATATAGTGGTTTAATGGTTTATATATTTAGGCATTACGGGGTTTAAAAGTTTACTGATATAACTGTGTATGCATTTTGTGGTTTATAGGTATTATTTAAAAAATAAAATAAAATAAAATTTATTTTTATTATTTTTTCATATTTCCAAAGGTTATAACCTTGAAAACATAATAATTTTTAAACTTTTTTCAAAAGTGAATTCAATATTTAGTTATAATAATCATTATATTTATATATCATATAAATTCAATATATACAATTTTTTTGGTAAATATTCTCATAATGATCAAAAAATAAATTAATAAACAATTATTAATAGGATAGATATCAATTAAAATATAATTAAAAAAGCTAAAATGATTCAGAAGGAGAGCAAAATATATTACTATATAATAAATTTTAGTTTTTAATTTTTTATTCTTTTTATAAGTTTATCTATATTTTTTGATGAAAAATAATTTATATAAATTATATTTGTCTAACTCATAATTTATTTTGTAATTAATATTTATATAAAAATAAACAAATAATTAATTAAAATGAATATTTAAAATTACAATGAAAAAAATAATATTCATATTTATTATTTATTATTTAGGGTTACAGGTTTAAAAAGATTATTATTTATTATTTATGGTTTTAGAGATTTAGGAGTTATTGAATTAAGTGTTTAGGCATTTAGTGGTTTATAGGTTTTATTTAAACAATGAAATATCAAAAAAATATATATTTTTTATTTATTCACATTTTCATAGGTTATAAACTTTGAAAATATAATAATTTTAAATTTTTTTTGAAAAGTGAATCCAATATTTAGTTATAATAATAATAATATTTAAATATCATATAAATTCAATATAAACAATTTTATTGATAAATATTCTAATAATGATCAAAAATTAAATTAATAATTTATTATTAATAATATAGATATCAATTAAAATATAATTACAAAACCTATAATGATTCAGAAGAATAGCAAATTATATTATTATATAATACTTTTTTGTTTTAAATTTTTTTTCTTTTAATAAGTTTATCTATATTTTTTTTGATAAAAAATAATTTATATAAATTATAATTGTCTAACTCATAATTTATTTTTTAATTAATATTTATATATAAATAAACAAATAAATAATTAAAATGAATATTTAAATTTTTATGAAAAATAAATAATATTTATTATTTATTATTTAGGGATACCGGTTTAATTTAAATTAGATCTGTCTCACTAATAATTTATTTTGTTATTAATATTTCTATAAAAATAAACTGATAAATAATTTAAATAAAAATTTAAAATTATACTCAATAAAAATTAAAATGAGATTTAAGATTTATTATTAAGGTATACCAGTTTAATGGTTTAAGTATTTACAGGTTTTGTCGTTAAGAGTTTAGCGATTTATATTTTTAGGCTTTTGGTAGTTTATAGGTTTTATGTAAAAAGATAAAATAACCAAAAAAATTCTATAATTTTTTATCATTTTCATAGGCTATAACCTTTAAAAATATAATAATATTTAAAATTTTTTGAAATGTGAATACAATATTTAGTTATAATAATATTAATAATAATATATCATATAAATTCAATATAAATAATTTTATTGATAGATAATATAAAAATGATCAAAAATTAAATTATTAAACTATTATTAATAATATAAATATTAATTAAAATATATTTACATAACACAAAATTATTCAAAATCAAATCAAAATATATTACTAAATAATAATATTTAATTTAAAATTTTTCCTTCTTTTTATAAGCTTATATTTTTTTTGATTAAAAATAAATTATTTAAATAATATTTGTCTCACTCGAAATTTATTTTGTGATTAATTTTTCTAAAAAATTAAACTATAAATAATTAAAATGAATATTTAAAATTATAATAAATAGAAATAAAAATGAGATTTATTATTTTTTAAGTAGTATATAGATTTTAAAATCTTTATGTATTTAGGGGTTTCGGGGTTTATGAGCATACTAATTTAAGTAAGTAATCATTGATTGCTCTATAGGTTTTATTTAAAAAATGAAATAACAAAAAATATATTTTTATTATTTTTTCTCATTTTTAAAGGTTATAACCTTTGAAAATAAAATAATTTTTAAATTTTTATCAAAAGTGAATACAATATTTAGTTATAATAATCATTATATTTTTATATCATATAAATTCAATATAACAAATTTTATTGATAAATATTCTAATAATGATCAAAAAATAAATTATAAATCTATTATGAATAAGATTGATATTACTTAAAGTATAATATCTAAACCTAAAATGATTCAAAATCAAAGAAAAATATATTACTAAATAATAATTATTTGTTTTTAAATTTTTATTCATTTTATAAGCCTATCCATTTTTTGATTAAAAAAATTTTTATAAATTATATTATTAGCTCATAAATTATTTTATAATTAATACATATATAAAAATAAAAAACTAAACAATTAAAATGAATTTTTTAAATTATAATAAAAACAAATAAAAATGAAATTTATTATTATTATTTAGGGTATACCTATTTAAAGGATTATATATATAAAGGTATCCGAATTTTGTAGTTTATTGATTTAAATGCTTAGGTAGTTAGTGGTGTATAGGTTTTATTTAAACAATAGAATAATAAACAAAAAATATTTTTTTTTTTATTTTTTCACATTTTTAACGGTTATAACCTTTGAAAATATAATAATTTTAAATTTTTTTTCAAAAGTGAATACAATATTTAGTTATAATAATCATTATATTTATATATCATATAAATTCAATATAAACATTTTTATTGATACATATTTTAATAATGATGAAAAAATAACTTAATAATCTATTATTATTAAGATAGATATCAATTTAAATATAATTACAAAACCTAAAATGATTCAGAAGCAAAGCAAAATAAATTACTATATAATAATTTTTTGTTTTGTAATTTTTTTTTTAATGTTTATCTATAATTTTTTGATGAAAAATAATTTACATAAATTATATTTGTGTAACTCATAAATTATTTTGTAATTTATATTTATATAAAAATAAATAAATAAATAATTAAAATGAATATTTAAAAATATAATTAAAAATAATGAGATTTATTATTTATTATTTAGGGTATACCGCTCTAATTTAATTAATATAATAACAAAAATAAAATTTGTAATTTTTTCTCATTTTCATAGGTTTTAACCTTTGAAAATATAATAATATTTTAAAATTTTTTGAAATGTGAATATAATATTTAGATATAATAATATTAATAATTATATTTGATAAAAATTCAATATAAATAATTTTATTGATAGATATTATAATAATGATCAAAAATTAAATTAATAATCTATTATTAATAAGATAGATATTAATTAAAAAATATTTACAAAACCCAAATTGATTCAAAATTAATGTAAAATTTATTACTCAATAATAATTTTTAATTTTTAAATTTTTACTTATTTTATAAGCGTATATATTTTTTTTGATTAAAAATACATTATTTTAATTATATTTGTCGCACACATAATTTAATTTATAATAAATATTTCTATAAAAATAAACTAATAAATAATTAAAATTAATATATAAACTATAATAAATAGAAATTAAAATTAGATTTATTAATTATTATGTATTATATAGCAGTTTAATTGTTTATATATTTAGGTATTACGGGGTTTAGGTGTTTACTGATTTAATTGTGTGTGCATTTAGTGGTTTATAGGTTTTATTTAAAAAATAAAATAACAAAACATTTATTTTTATTATTTTTTGATATTTTCAAAGGTTATAACCTTTGAAAATATAATAATTTTTAAATTTTTTTCAAAAGTGAATTCAATATTTAGTTATTATAATCAATATATTTATATATCATATTTCAACATAAACAATTTTAGTGATAAATATTCAAATAATGTTCAAAAAATAAATTAATAATCTATTATTAATAAGATAGATATCAATTAAAATATAATTACAAAATATAAAATCATTCATAAGCAAAGCAAAATATATTATTATATAATAATTTTTGTTTTGAAATTTTTTTTATTTCAAAAAGTTTTTCTATATTTTTTTGATTAAAAATAATTTACATAAATTATATTTGTCTAACTCATAATTTATTTTTTAATTAATATTTATATAAAAATAAAAAATGAATAATTAAAATGAATATTATAAATTATAATGAAAAAAAATGAGATTTATTATTTATTATTTTGGGTATACCGGTTTAAGTTTAGTTATATTTGTCTCACTAATAATTTATTTTGTAATTAATATTTCTATAAAAATAAACTGATAAATAATTAAAATAAAAATTTAAAATTATTTTGAATAAAAATTAAAATGAGATTTATGATTTATTATTAACGTAACCAGTTTAATGGTTTAAGTATTTTGAGGTTTTGTCATTTAGAAGTTTAGCAATTTATGTTTTTAGGCATTTAGTGATTTATAGGTTTTATTTAAACAATAAAATAACAAACAAAATGTAATTTATTGTCATTTTCAAATGATATAACCTTTGAAAATTTAATAATATTTAAAATTTTTTGAAATTTGAATACAATATTTAGTTATAATAATTTTAATAATTCTATATCATATAAAATAAATATAAATAGTTTTATTGATAGATATTATAATAATAATCAAAAATTAAATTATTAAACTATTTATAATAAGATAGATATTAATTAAAAAATATTTACAAAACTCAAATTAATTCAAAATTAAAGTAAAATATATTAGTTGATAATAATTTTTAATTTTTAATAATATTTGTTTAATACTTCTTTTAAAAGTGTATATATATTTTTTGAAGAAAAATAAAATATTTAAATTATTTGTGTCGCACTCATAATTTATTTTTTAATAAAAATTTCTATAAAAATAAACTATTAAATAATTAAAATGAATATTTAAAATTATAATAAATTGAAATAAAAATTCATTTTATAAATTATTAAGTAGTATATAGCGGTATAATGGTTTAGGTATTTAGGCATTATTGGGTTTAGGAGTTTACTTATTTAACTGTTTATGCATTTAGTAGTTTATAGGTTTTATTTAAAAAATAAAATAATAAAAAATTTATATTCATTATTTTTTCATATTTCCAAAGGTTATAACCTTAGTAAATATAATAATTTTTAAATTTTTTTCAAAAGTGAATTCAATATTTAGTCATAATAATCATTATATTTAAATATCATATAAATTCAATATAAACAATTTTATTGATAAATATTCTAATAATGATGAAAAAATAAATTAATAACAAATTATTAATAAGATAGATATCAATTAATATATAATTAGAAAACCTAAAATGATTCAGAAGGAGAGGAAATATATTACTATATAATAAATTTTAGTTTTTAAATTTTTTATTCTTTTTATAAGTTTATCTATATTTTTCGATTAAAAATAATTTATATAAATTATATTTGTCTAACTTATAATTTATTTTGTAATTAATATTTATATAATAATAAATTAAAAAATAATTTAAATGAATAATTTAAATTTTATGAAAAAAATAATATTGAGATTTATTATTTATTATTTAGGGTATACTAGTTTAAAAGGAATATCTTTTTAGGATTTTAGAGATTTAGAAGTTATTGATTTAAGTGTTTGGGCATTTTATTGGTTTATAGGATTTATTTAAATAATCAAATAACAAAAAAAAAATTATTTTTGATATTTTCTCACATTTTCAAAGGTTATAACCTTTAAAAATATAATAATTTTAAAATTTTTTAAAAATGTAAATATATTATTTTGTAATAATAATCATTATAATTATATATATTATAAACAAAATATAAAGAATTTTATGGATAGATATTAAATCAATTATCAAAAAATAAATTAATATGTTATTATTAATATGATAAATATAAATTAAAATATAATTGCAAAACCTAAAATTTAAAAAAATCAAAGTAAAATTTATTACTAAATAATAATTTTTGTTTTTTAGTTTTTGCTTCTTTTTATAAGCTTTTATATTTTTTTTGATGAAAAATAAATTATTTAAATTAAATTTGTATCACACATAATTTAGTTTGTAATTAATATTTTAATAAATTATTTAAATTATAATTAAGGTTTATGAGTTTAAAGATTAAGTATTTAGGGGCTTTTGTGTTAAGAAGTTTAGAGATTTAAGTGTTTAGGAATTTTGTGGTTTATAAGTTTTATTTAAATAATGAAATAACATAAAATTTAATTTTTTTATTTTTTCTAATTTTTGAAGGTTATATCCTTTGAAAATATAAAAATTTTTAAATTTTTTTCAAATGTAAATATAATATTTATCTATAATAATCTTCATAAATATAAGTCATCTAAATTCAATAAAAATAATTACATTGCTAGATATTATAATAATGATCAAAAAATAAATTAATAAACTATTATTAATAAAATAGATATTATTTAAAAAGTATTTGCAAAATTTAAATTTATTCAAATCAAAGCAAAATATATTACTAAATAATAATTTTTTTAATGTTTTGCTTTTTTAATAAAGTTTATATTTTTGTTATTAAAATTAAAATTTTTAAATTATATTTGGCATAGTCATAATTTATTTTTTAATTTATAATTCTATAATAATAAACTAATAAATATTTAAAATAATTATTTAAAATTATAATGAATACAAATAAAATTGAGATTTATTATTTTTTATTCGGGATATACCCGTTTAATGGTTTATGTATTTAGGTGTTTTGTGATTTCGGAGATTAGTGATTTAATTGTTTAGACCATAAGTGATTTATAGTTTTTATTTAATGAATGAAAAAACAAAAAAATTAATTTTTTGATTTTTTTTAATTTTTGAAGTTTATAACCTTTGAAAAAATAATAATTTTTAAATTTTTTAATTGTGATTTTATAATATTTAGTTATAATAATCTTAATAATTATATATAATATAAACTCAATATAAATAATTTTATTGATAGATATTATAATAATGATCAATAAATAAATTAATAAACTTGTATTTATAAGAATGAAATAAATTAAAATATAATTGTAAAATCTAAAATATTTTAAAATCAAAATAAGATATATTATTAAATAATAATTTTTTATTTTTAAAATTTTTCCTCTTTTTATTAGCATTTTTTTGATAAAAAATAAATTATTTAAATCATATATGTCACACAAATAAATTATTTTTGTTAATTAATATTTCTATAAAAATAAACTGATAAATAATTAAAATGAATATTTAAAATTATAATGAATACTAATAAAACTGAGATTTATGATTTATTATTTAGACTATACAAATTTAATGTTTTAAGTATTTATGAGCTTCGGGGTTTAGGAGTTTAGTCATTTTAATATTTAGTCATTTAATGGTTTATAGTTTTTATATAAAAATTAAAATAACAAAAAATTTATTTTTGTTATTTTTTCTCATTTTTGAATGTTATAACCTTTGAAAATATAATAATTTTTAAATTTTTTTTTGAAAAGCAAATACAAAATGAAGTTATAATAATCATAATAATTATATATCATATAAATTCAATATAAACTATTTTATTGATATTTATTAAAATAATGATCATAAAAAAGTAATAACCAATTATTAATAAAATAAATTTTGTTTAAAATATATTTGCAAAACCTAAAATGACTCAAAATCAAAGTGAAATATTTTACTAAATATTAATTTCAAATTTTTAAATTTTTGTATCCATTTATAAGCCTATATATTTTTTGATGAAAATTAAATTATTTAAATTATATTTGTCTCACTAATAATTTATTTTTTAATTTATATTTCTATAAAATTAAACTAATAAATAATTAAAATGTATATTTAAAATTATAATGAATACTAATAAAAATGAGATTTATGATTAATTATTTAGGGCATACCTATTTAATGGTTTATGTTTATTGTTGTTTTGGGGTTAATGAGGTTATTGATTTATATGTTTACACATTTAGGTGTTCATAGGTTTTATTTAATCAATGAGATAACAAAAAAAAATTTTTATGAATTTTCGTGATTTTCAAAGGTTATGACCTTTAAAAATATAATAATTTTTTAATAGTTCTAAAATATGAATACAATACTTAGTTATAATAATCTTAAAAATTATATTTGTTGTAGATTAAATATAAAAAATGTATTAGTATATATTATAAAAATGACAAAAAAATAAATTAATAAACTATTATTAATATGATAGATATTAATTAAAATATATTTGAAGAACCCAAAATAATTCAAAATCAAAGTAAATTATATTACTAAATAAAATTTTAAAATTTTGAAATTTTGTTATTTTTATAAGATTATTTTTTTTAATAAAAAATAATTTATTTAAATTATATCTGTCTCACTCATTATTTATTTTGTAATTAATATCTCTATAAAAATAAACTAAAAATAATTAAAATGAATATTTAAAATTATAATGAATACAAATAAAAATGAGATTTATTAATTATTATTAAGGTTATATAGGTTTAATGGTTTAAGTATTTAGGGGGTTTTAGGGTTTTGTAGTCTAGAGATTTAAATATTTAGGCATTTAGTGGTTTTTATGTTTTAATTAAATAATAAAATAATAAAAAATTATTTTTGTGATTTTTTAACATTTTTGAAGGTTATACCTTTGAAAATATAATAATTTTTAAATTTTTTTCAAAAGTAAATATAATTTTAGTTATAATAACTTAATAATTATAAGAAATTTTAATTGAATATAAGTAATTTTATTGTTCGATATTATAAAAATGATTAAATAATAAATTAATAAACTATTATTAATAAGATTGATCGCAATAAAAATATAATTGCGAAACCTATATATAATGATTCAAAATCAAAGTAAAATATATTACTAAATAATAATTTTTTGTTTTTAAATTTTTACTTCTTTATATAATCTTATTTTTTTATGATTAAAAATAAATTATTAAAATTATATTTGTGTCACTCATTATTTATTTTGTGATTGGTATTTCTATAAAAAATAAACTAATAAATAATTAAAATGAATATTTAAAATTATAATGAATACAAATTAAAAAGAGATTTATGATTTCTTATATATGGTATACCTATCTAATGGTTTGATTATTTAAGAGTTTTGTCGTTTAGGAGTTTAGCAATTTATCTTTTTAGGCATTTAGTGGTTTATTGGTTTTATTTATATAATAAAAATTTAAAATTCTTTTTTTGATTTTTTTTGATTTTCAAATTTTATATTCTTTGAAAATAAAATAATTTTTAAAATTGTTTGAAATGAGATTATAATGTATAATTATATTAATCTTACTAATTATATATCACATAAATTCAATATAAAAAATCTTAATGATAGATATTTCAATAATGATGAAAAATTAAATTAATAAACTATTATTAATAAAATTAATATTAATTAAAATATATTTACATAACACAAATGATTCAAAATCAAATAAAAATGTATTACTAAATAATAATTTTTAATTTTTAAAATTTTCCTTCTTTTTATAAGCTTATATTTTTTTTATTAAAATAAATTATTTAAATAATATTTGTATCACCCAAAATTTATTTTGTGATTAATTTTTCTAAAAAGTTAACAATAAATAATTAAAATTAATATTTAAAATTATAATAAATAGAAATAAAAATTAGATTTATTATTTATTAAGTAGTATATAGCTGATAAAAGGTTTATGTATTTAGGGGTTTCGAGATTTATGAGCTTACTGATTTAAGTAAGTAAGCATTTAATGATCTATAGGTTTTATTTAAAAAATGAAATAACAATAAATTTATTATTATTTTTTCTCATTTTTTAAGTTTTAACATTAGAAAATATAATAATTTTTAAATTTTTTTCAAAAGTGAATACAATATTTAGTTATAATAATCATTATATTTATATATCATATAAATTCAATATAAATAATATTATTGATAAATATTCTAATAATGATCAAAAAATAAATTAATAATATATTATTAATAAGATAGATATCAATTAAAATATAATTACAAAACCTAAAATGATTCAGAAGAAAAGCAAAATATATTACTATATAATAATTTTTTATTTTGAAATTTTTTTTTTCAAAAAGTTTATCAATAATTTTTTGATGAAAAATAATTTATATAAATTATATTTGTCTAACTCAATTTATTTTGTAATTAATATTTATATATAAATAATCAAATAAATAATTAAAATGAATATTTAAAATTATAATGAAAATAAATGAGATTTATTATTTATTATTTATGGATACTGGTTTAATTTAAATTAGATCTGTCTCATTAATAATTTATTTTGTAATTAATATTTCTATAAAATAAATTGATAAATAATAAAATAAAAATTTAAAATTATACTGAATAAAAATTAAAATGAGATTCATGATTTATTATTAATGTATACCAGTTTAATGATTTAAGAATTTATAGGTTTTGTCGTTAGGAGTTTAGCAATTTATGTTTTTACGCTTTTAGTGGTTTATAGGTTTTATTTAAAAAAATAAAATAACAAAAAAAATTTCTATAATTATTTATTATTTTCTTAGTTTATAACATTTGAAAATATAATAATATTTGAAATTTTTTGAAATTTAATAAAATATTTTTTTATAATAATATTAATAACTTTATATCATATAAATTCAATATAAATAATTTTATTGATAGCTATTATAATAATGATCAAATATTAAATTTATAAACTATTAATATTAAGATAAATATTAATTAAAAATTATTTACAAAACCCAAATTTATTCAAAATTAAAGTAACTTATATTACTTCATAATAATTTTTAATTTTTAAATTTATACTTCTTTTATAAGCGTATATTTTTATTAGATAAATAATATATTATTTAAATTATATTTATCTCACTCATAATTTATTTTGTAATAAATATTTCTAAATCAATAGACTAATAAATAATTAAAATGAATATTTAAAAATATAATAAATAGCAATAAAAAATAGATTCATTAATTATTAAGTAGTATTTAGTGGTTTAATGGTTTAAGTATTTAGGCATTACGGGGTTTATGAGTTTACTGATTTAACTTTATATGCAATTAGTAGGCCTGCTCACGAGACTCGGAGATTCACGACCCGACCCGAAGTCTTGTCCCGAAAGAATTGGGACCTAGAAAAATCCGTTGACTTTAACTTTTCCCGTCCCTTTCTGGCATGCATTTTTTCTTTAGGGATGGTTCCAGATCTTAAGCAATCCATCCCGAGAACCGTCCCGTCCTAAAAAACTCATACTAGAACTAGGAATATATATATATATAACATGATGATGCACCCAATTCCGCTATGCCCATCCAATTCCAACGCACCTTTTGTGTTTCCGATGAGTTCCAGTCTACCTCACGCCATTCCAGTTGTGTTTAGTTCGGTCCAGTCCTTGTCCGTCGCACTTCTGGTTTGTTTTTCTGACGAGAATTGAGTGATTAATTATTATTATTATTATGTGTCTTAGTCAGTTTTGTTGAGTATTGGTTGTGGTGTTGTGGTTGGGCTGAATGAGTAGGCTGAATATGTTACAGTCATTTTTTTAGAGCTGGCTTATTTGAAATATTTATATGTATTTATGCTTAACATATCATATTAATTAATGGCAATGTAGATGGCACAATCCAACGGTACACAAAAAACACGATAAATTGAAGATTATAACATCTCAAATGATAAAAGTACTGGTAAATCCAATCATCATCCTTTCACGAAACCTCCTATTGTTACGACATGTTCTTCATTTCCAATTGTAAAAGAAAGTCAAGGTACATCTCAACCACAAGCTCATAAAAAGTATAAGTATGCTGTTTGGGAAACTTATGAGATATTAGTTGATTCAGAGGGAAATGAAACTGATAGGGCAGCTTGTATATGGTGTAGGAAAGAATATTTGGCAAAAAGTGATCAAGGTACTTCGGGTTTATGGAAATACTTGAAAGAGACTTGTAGGAAATTTCCATACAAAGAAGAATTAATAGAAGCTCACAAAGGTAAAGTCAAGTTACAATCTTTGTTGAGTTTCACTAAAGGTACTAGTTCAGAGAATAACAAATTAACTTGTTGGAAATTTGATCAACAACTAGTTAGGGAGGCTTTGGTGAAAATTATCATAAAAGATGAAATGCCTTTTTGTTTTGTTGAGAGGCATGAGTTTAAGAAGTTTTTTGAAGTTAGTGTGCCTCAATTTAAAAATCCATCTAGACACTATAAACTGAGGGATTGTTTTTCTTTGTTTCTCAAGGAAAAGAAGAAATTATTTGATAGCATATCATCTCATTGTTGTAGAGTTTCATTGACTACCGACACTTGGACTAGCATTCAAAATTTGTCTTATATATGTTTGACTGTTCATTCCATTGATTCTCAATGGAATATGCATAAAAGGCTTATGAACTTTTGTGTAATTAAAAGTCATTCTAGAGTTAATATTAGAAATGCTATTGAGTTTTGCATGAATGAATGGGGTTTGAGAAAGTTGATGTGCATTACTGTTGACAATGCATAAAATAATGATGTTGCATTTGAACAATTGAATAAAAGGCTTGTGAAGAAAAGTGTTGTCCTTTGAGAGGCGAGCATTTTCATATGAAATGTTGTGCTCATATGCTAAACTTAATTGTCAAAGATGGCAATGCAGTAGTTGACGCTGCTATTCAAAAAATTAGAGGTGTGGTGAAATATGTGAGGAACAGTCCTAAAAGATTAGATATGTTTAAGTTATGTGTTGAAGAAGCAAACTTGACATATGGATCTTCATTGCAATTTGATTGTCGTACAAGATGTAATTCAACTTATTTGATGCTACTAACTGATATAAAATATCAAAAAGAATTTGATAAGTTGGAGGACAAAGACAAGGTCTTTGAAGGATTTTGGTTCAAAAAATTAAAAAAATTATTATTAAGTAATATATTTTACTTTGATTTTTAATAAATTTAGATTTTGCAAATATATTTTAAATAATATCTATCTTATTGATAATAGTTTATTAAATTTTTTTTGATCATTATTATAATATATAGCAATGTAATTATTTATATTGAATTTAAATGACTTATAATTATTAAGATTATTATAACTAAATATTATATTTACATTTGAAAAAAATTTAAAAATTATATTATTGTCAAATTTTATAACCTTCAAAAATTAAAAAAATAATAAAAATAAATTTTTTGTTATATCATTGTTTAAATAAAACTTATAAACCACTAAATGCCTAAATACTTAAACCTCTAAACTCCTATACACAAAAGCACCTAAATACTTAAACCTTTAAACTCGTAAGCCTTAAATATATTTTAAATAATTTATTAAAATATTAATTACAAAATAAATTATGAGTGATACAAATATAATTTAAATAATTTATATTTCATCAAAAAAAAATATAAGCTTATAAAAAGAAGCAAAAACTAAAAAAAATTATTATTTAGTAATAAATTTTACTTGGATTTTGACTATTTTTAGGTTTTGCATTTATATTTTTATTTATATCTATCATATTAATAATAGCATATTAATTTTCTTTTTGATAATTGATATCATATCTATCAATAAAAATGTTTATATTTAGTTTATATTATATATAATTATAATGATTATTATTATTAAATATTGTATTCATATTTTTAAAAAATTTTAATATTATTATATTTCCAAAGGTTATAACCTTTGGATATGTGAAAAATATCAAAAATAATTTTTTTGTTATTACATTCTTTAAATAAAACCTATAAACCACTAAATGCCTAAAAACATAAATCTCTAAAGTCATAAACGGAAAAACCTCTAAATACTTAAAATATTAAACTAGTACACATTAATAATAATTCATAAATCTCATTTTAATTTTTATTCAGTATAATTTTATATTTTTATTTTAATTATTTATCAGTTTATTTTTATAGAAATATTAATTACAAAATAAATTATTAGTGAGACAGATCTAATTTAATTTAGACTGGTATACCCAAAATAATAAATAATAAATCTCAATATTATTTTTTTCATTATAATTTTAAATATTCGTTTTAATTATTTATTTGCTAATTTTTATATAAATATTAATTAAAAAATAAATTATGAGTTAGACAAATATAATTTATATAAATTAATTTTCATCAAAAAAATATGAATAAACTTTTTAAAAAAAAAAATTTCAAAACAACAAATTATTATATAGTAATATATTTTGATTTCTTCTGAGAATCATTTTAGGTTGTTTTATTATATTTTAATTTATATCTATCTTATTAATAATATATTATTATTTTATTTTTTGATCATTTTTAGAATATTTATCAATAATATTGTTTATATTTAATTTATATGATATATAAATATTGTGATTATTATAACTAAATATTCTAAGGCCCGTAATGTCTAAATACATAAACCATTAAATAGCTATATACTACATAATAATTAAGAAATCTAATTTTTATTTCAATTTATTAATTTTTTAAATATTCATTTTATTTATTTATAAGTTTATTTTATAGAAATATTTATTATGAAATAAATTATGAGTGCGACAAATATAATTTAAATAATTTATTTTTAATCAAAAAAAATATATACGCTTATAAAAGAAGTAAAATTTTTAAAATTTAAAATTATTATCAAGTATTATTTTTTACTTTAATTTTGACTCAATTTGGGTTTTGTAAATATTTTTAAATTAATTTATATCTTATTATAAATCGTTTATTAATTTAATTTTTGATCATTATTATAATATCTATCAATAAAATTATTTATATTGAATTTATATGATATATAATTATTAAAATTATTATAACTAAATATTGTATTCACATTTCAAAAAAGTTTAAATATTATTATATTTTCAAAGGTTAACCTTTGAAAATTTTAACAAATTATAGAAAATTTTTTTCTTATTTTATTTTTTTATATAAAAAATATAAACCACTAAAAGCCTAAAACCATAAATCGCTAAACTTCTAACGACAAAACCTCTAAATACTTAAACTATTAAACTAGCATACATTAATAAAAAATTTTAAATCTCATTTTAATTTTTATTCAGTATAATTTTAAATTTTTATTTTAATTATTTATCAGTTTATTTTTATAGAAATATTAATTATAAAACAACTTATTAGTGAGTCAGATTTAATTTAAATTAAACCGGTATCCCTAAATAATAAATAATAAATAATAAATCTCTTATTTTTTTTATTATAATTTTAAATATTAATTTTAATTATTTATTTGTTTATTTATATATAAATATTAATGACAAAATAAATTATGAGTAAAACAAATATAATTTATATAAATTATTTTAATTCAAAAAAATATAGATAAACTTATTAAAAGAAAAAAAAATTCAAAAACAAAAAATTATTATATAGTAATATATTTTTCTTTGCTTCTGAATCATTTTAAGTTTTGTAATTATATTTTAATTAATATCTATCTTATTATTAATGGATTATTAATTTATTTTTTTATTTATTATTATAATATTTATCAATAAAATTTTTTATATTGAATTTATATAATATATAAATATAATTATTAGTATAACTAAATATTGTATTCACATTTGAAAAAAATTTAAAAATTATTATATTTTCAATGGTTATAACCTTTGAAATATCAAAAAATAATAAAAATAAATTTTTTGTTATTTTATTTTTTAAATAAAACCTATAAACCACTCAATGCTATGGGTGCTCATAGGACGGGACGGGTTGGGGATTACAAATCTTTAGTCCCTTCCCACAGTTCGGAGATTTTTTTTTAAGATCCAGACCCATCCCATAGGTTGAAAATATTGGGTCGGGATTGGACGGAGATCAGGGATTTTGGGTAGGATAAAATGGTTCCGGGACGAAACGGAGTTCCGACATTTTTTACAATTTATTTTATTCAAACCGGTCAAGTTAGTTCATGTCGAAACCTTTTGTTGTAGCATTTATCATTCCTTAGTTATGTATCTTTCAAACTCAAATTGGGCCAATTTTGTTTTGTCAAATAGGCTGAATACCGGAAACGATTTCCATTACCTTGTCAAAAACTTTGATGTGCAGATAAGGATAGAAATGTTAAATAGAACGAGACCGATTTGTGTGCTTAATTTGGTTCTTTGTTTTTTCACAAGTTGGCTTTGTTCAGCCGAGTGAAAATTAACAATAAATAGCAATACAACATTTTTTAAACAATTACGTAAAATATTAAGGAATAGCTAAAGATGACCACTAACATTGGTAGCAGCAATTACTACTTAAGTAATTGCTAAAATTTGGTAGCTTAAAATAACAAAAAAATACAACTAATAACAACCATGATAATAATCATTTCAAAGGTCCGTCCAGGAATAATGACGAAAATCCAAACACAATTAATTATATCTTTTACAACTCCTCCCTTTTCTTCCTCCACTGTAGAAGGACATCAAAAGATCAAAATGTGTTAATCATGTAGACATAAATTTCTAAGATGAAAGAGTAATAAAAAAACAAAATATTACCTTATAAAATTTAATACACCCATTCCAAATTTAGTTGGCCAACTATAGTTGGAAGAATATTTGGATCTTGTTACCCCTCTGAAAATTGTAATTGAACCATATTTTTATTAAATTGAATGAATAAAATAAGTAAAAGTGATATTAAAATTTACAAGATTTGTATACTGACCTGATTCATTATCATCAAGGTGTTGAACTAATTCTTCAAATTAAATAGGTTTGTTTGAGCTTCTCAATCAATCTTGTAGACATATGAGAACTTTAGCGGTTATAGGTGTTAAAGAACTCCTAAATTTATCTCAAGTTCTCCCCCGAGTGCTAAATGTAGATTCGTAGGCCACAATAAATGCTTGGATAGCAAATACATCCCTTGCTACATTTGCCAAAGAAGGATACCTAACCTCATTTACCTTCCACTAGTTTAGAAGATCAAAATAAATTCTATTTTTTTCAAGTTTGTCCTCCAGGTACCTAGCCAACTCTTCCAAAGCTGCAACTTCTTGTTCTTTCTCCAATTCAACAAAAAAAATCATCAACATAAATATCACTATCCAACACTACTGCTACAAAAGGCATAAAATTTGTTGACTAAAGAGAACCCTAATATTTGTTGAATTTATGCCTAATTTTCATACCCATTTCGGACACCATTGTATCTCTACTATTTTCACAAAGCTCAATTTTTTTTTAAAATTCAAATAATCTTAGGAAAATAAACACTAGAGGTAGAATTTATGAGCCAGAAAATTTACAAATTACCTCATAAAAAGTTTTCAAGAAACGATCCAAAACCATGGGGTTTGTTCAGTCTCTCTCAGTTGGAACGTTTGAACCAAACTCCTTCAAAAACCTTTTTTCTTTGTCCTCCAACTTATCAAATTCTTTTTGATATTTTATATCGGTTTGTAGCATCAAATAAGTTGAATTCCATTTTATAGGACAATCTAATTGCAATGAAGATCCATATTTCAAGTTTGCTTCTTCAACACAAAACTTAAACATATCTAATCTTTTAGGAATGCTCCTCACATATTTCACCACAGCTCTAATTTTTTGAACAGCACCCTCAACTACTGAAATGCCATCTCTGACAATTAAGTTTAGGATATGAGCACAACATCTCATATGAAAATGCTTGCCTCTAAAAGGTACAACACTTTTCTTCACAAGCATTTTATTCAATTGTTCAACTGCAACATCATTATTTGATGCATTGCCAACAGTAATGCACATCAACTTTCTCAAACCCCATTCATTCATGCAAAACTCAATAGCATTTCTAATATTAACTCAAGAATGAGTTTTAATTAGACAAAAGTTCAAAAGCCTTTTATGCATATTCCATTTATAATTAATGAAATGAACAGTCAAACATATATAAGACAAATATTGAATGCTAGTCCAAGTGTCGGTAGTCAATGAAACTCTACAACAATGAGATGATATGCTATCAAATTATTTCTACTTTTACTTCACAAACAAACAAAAACAATCCCTCAATATAGAGTGCCTAGATGGAATTTTAAATTGAGGCACACTAACTTCACAAAACTCCTTGAACTCATCCCTCTCAACAAAACAAAAAGGCAATTCATCTTTTATGATCATTTTCACCAAAGCCTCCCTAACTAGTTGTTGATCATATTGCCAACAAGTTAATTTGTTATCCTCTGAACTAGTACCTTTAGTGAAACTCAACAAAGATTGTGACTTGTCTTTACCTTTGTGAGCTTATATTAATTCTTTTTTTGGGTGGAAATTTCCTTTAAGTCTCTCTCAAGTATTTCCATAAACCCGAAGTACCTTGATCACATTTTGCCTAGTATTCTTTCCTACACCATATAAAAGTTGCCCTACCAGTTTCAATTCCCTCTGAATCAACTAATATCTCATAAGTTTCCCAAATAGCAGACTTATACTTTTTATGAGCTTGATGTTCAGATCTACATTGACTTTCTTTTATAATTGGAATTGAAGAACCTGCCGTAACAATAGGAGGGTTCGTGAAAGGATGATGATTGGATTTACCAGTACTTTGATCATTTGAAATCTGATCATCTTCAATTTATTGTATTTTTCGTTTACTACTGGATTGTGTCATCTGCATTGCCATTAAATTATATGATATGTTAAGCATAAATACATATAAATATTTCAAACAAGCAAACTCTACAAAACTGACTGTAACACATTCGGCCCAACCACAACACCACAACCAATACTCAACAAAACTGACTAAGACGCATAATAATAATAATTAATCACTCAATTCTCGTCAAAAAAACAAACAAAAAGGCTGGTGGCATCTGGGACACGGTGGAGGCCACCAGAAGTGCGACGGACAAGGGCTGGACCTAATTAAACACGGCTGGAAAGGCTTGAGGTGGCCTGGAACTCATCGGAATAACAATAGGTGCGTCGAAATTGGATGGGCAGTAGCGGAATTGGTGGCATCTTCATGTTATATATTTATATATATTCCTGGTTCTAGTATCGGTTTTTTAGGACGAGATGGTTCTCGGGATGGATATTGCTTAAGATTCGGAACCATCCCAAAAGAAAAAATACGTGATAGAATGGGACTGGGAAAAGTCAAAGTCAATGGATTTTTCTCAGTCCCGTTCTTTCGGGACAAGACTTGTGGTCGGGTCACGGATCTCCGAGTCCCGTGAGCACCCTTACTAAATGCATATAAAGTTAAATCAATAAACTCCTAAACCCCATAATGCCTAAATACATAAACCATTAAATCACTAAATACTACTTAATAATTAATAAATCTATTTTTTATTGCTATTTATTATATTTTTAAATAGTCATTTTAATTATTTATTAGAGTATTTATTTAGAAATATTTATTACAAAATAAATTATGAGTGGGACAAATATAATTTAAATAATATATTATTTTTCTAATAAAAATATACGCTTATAAAAGAAGTATAAATTTAAAAATTAAAAATTATTATCAAGTAATATAAGTTTCTTTAATTTTGAATCAATTTGGATTTTGTAAATATTTTTTAATTAATATCTATCTTAATATTAAGTGTTTATAAATTTAATTTTTGATCATTTTATAATATCTATCAATAAAATTATTTATATGATATATAATTATTAATTTTATTATAACAAAATATTATATTAAAATTTCAAATAATTTTAAATATTATTATATTTTCAAATTTTATATCCTATGAAAATGATAAAAAATTATAGAAATTTTTTCTGTTATTTTATTTTTTTAAATAAAACCTATAAACCACTAAAAGTCTAAAAACATAAATCGCTAAACTCTCAACGACAAAACCTCTAAATACTTAAATCATTAAAGTGGTATACATTAATAATAAATCATAAATCTCAATGTAATTTTTATTCAGTATAATTTTAAATTTTTATTTTAATTATTTATAAATTTATTTTATAGAAATATTAATTACAAAATAAATTATTAGTGAGACAGATCTAATTTAAATTAAACCAGTATCCCTAAATAATAAATAATAAATCTCATTTTTTTTCAATATAATTTTAAATATTCATTTTAATTATTTATTTGTTTATTTATATATAAATATTAATTACAAAATAATTTGAGTAAGACAAATATAATATATATAAATTATTTTTCATCAAAAAATTATTGATAAATTTTTTTAAAGTAAAAAAATTTCAAAACAAAAAATTATTATATAGTAATATATTTTACTTTTCTTCTGAATCATTTTAGTTTTATAATTATATTTTAATTGATATCTATCTTATTAATAATAGATTATTAATTTATTTTTTGATCATTATTAGAATATTTATCAATAAAATTGTTTATATTGTATTTATATGATATATAAATTTAATGATTATTATAACTAAATATTGTATTCGCATAAAAAAAATTAAAAATTATTTTTTTTTCAAAGGTTATAACTTTTGAAAATATCAAAAAAAATAAAAAAAAAAATTTATTATTTTATTTTTTTAATAAAACCTATAAACCACTAAATTCATACACAGTTAAATCAGTAAACTCCTAAACCTCATAATGCCTAAATACATAAACCTTTAAACTACTATATACTACTTAATAATTAATAAATTTAATTTTTATTTCTATTTATTATAATTTTAAATATTCATTTTAATTATTTATTAGTTTATTTTTATAGAAATATTTATTACAAAATAAATTATTAGTGTGCCAAATATAATTTAAAAAAAATATATGCTTATAAAAGAAGTAGAAATTTAAAATTTAAAAATTTAAAATTATTATCCAGAAGTATATTTTACTATAATTTTGAAACAATTTGTGTTTTGTAATTATTTTTTAATTAATATCTATCTTAATATCAATAGTTTATAAATTTAATTTTGATCATTATTATAATATATATCAATAAAATTATTTATTAAATTCATATGATATATAATTATTAATATTATTATAACTAAGTATTGTATTCACATTTCAAAAAAATTTAAATATTATTATATTTTCAAAGGGTATAACCTATGAAAATGAGAAAAAAATATAGCAAATTTTTTTGATATTTTATTTTTTTAAATAAAATGTATAAACCACAAAAAGCCTAAAAACATAAATCGCTAAAATCCTGAATGAAAAAACCTCTAAATACTTAAACCATTAAACTGGTATACAGTAATAATAAATCATAAACCTCATTTTAAATTTTATTCAGTATAATTTCAAATTTTTATTTTAATTATTTATCAGTTTATTTTTGTAGAAATATTAATTACAAAATAAATTATTAGTGAGACAGATCTAATTTAAATTAAAACAGTATCTCTAAATAATAAATAATAAATTTCTTTTTTTTCATTATAATTTTAAATATTCATTTTAATTATTTATTTGTTTATTTTTATATAAATATTAATTACAAAATAAATTGAGCTAGACAAAAATAATTTATATAAATTATTTTTTATCAAAAAATTATAGATTAACTTTTTAAAAGAAAAAATGTTCAAAACAAAAAAATATTATATAGTAATATATTTTGCTTTGCTTCTAAATCATTTTAGGTTTTGTAATTATATTTTAATTGATATCTATCTAAATAATAATAGATAATTAATTTATTTTTTAATCATTATTAGAATATTTATCAATAAAATTATTTATATTGAATTTACATGATATATTATTATTAAGATTATTATAACTAAATATTATATTTACATTTGGAAATAATAATAAATTATTATATTTTTAAAGGTTATCATCTTTGAAAATGAGATAATCACAAAAATAAATTTTTTGTTATTTTATTGTTTATATAAGACCTATAAACAACTAAATACATATACACTTAAATCATTAAACTCCTAAACCCCAAAACCCTTAAATACTTAAACATTTAAACCATCTTTAAAGGTTTAAGTATTTATAAATAATATATAAATATTTATCAATAAATAATAGTTTATTAATTTATTTTTTGATCATTATTATATTTTGTTGGGTAATCGCGCTTCCACGGGTAGTGAGATTAAGAACAGAAAACAACAGAAAACACAGTAACAAGCAATATATATATATCCCAATCTACAAGCATCCACGACAGAATCAAAACGAGAAATCAACACAAAAATAATGTGGTTCGCTAGTTGCTCAGTACGACTAGCTACCTCCACTAGAAAACACGTGTACGTTACAGATTAAAACCAAGAATAGAATGTCTTACAGTATGCAGCATGGAGCAGTCGCGAAATCACGCAGAGAGAAGAAGAGAGGATGATGAACAGTTCAACCGAGTCAAAAAATAGCCGCCTGAAAAAATAAATACAAATCATTTTATACAAAAAATAAACATCCGGTTCATTTAACCGAAGCGGGTCGGATCATGGAACGGGCCAGGCTCTACTCCAAAAATTTCGGCTCGCTGACCGGACAGCGAGACCTCTGTTATTGTGCTACTGCTGCATCCCTGGGCTTTTAATATTTCCTTTCCTGCACTTACATGAAAATATTAAAACAGATTAAGTAAAAAACAAATTACATATACAACAATCTCCACCTTAATTTGTTTTGCATACAGATAGAGAGACACTCTCTATAAATAGTTAGTCTAAAAAGACTACATCTGATTTGATATGTTCACTAAGTAAAGACAGTGTCTTAACTTATTCAGAGTAACAGGTTTGGTAAACATGCCAGCTGGATTATCAAAAGTTGCAATCTTCTTTACTTGTACCCTCTTCACAGATCGAAGAAAATGATACTCCACATCAATGTGCTTTGTCCTCTCATGGTTCACTTGGTCTTTTGCTAAACAAATAGCACTGAGGTTGTCATAAAAGACTATTGCAACCTCTTCATAAAGACCAAGGTCCTTGAGAAAACCTTTCATCCATATCCCTTCCTTCGCAGCTTTAGTCAGAGCCATATACTCTACTTCAGTAGAAGATAAAGTAACAGAAGATTATAGTGTGGCTTTCCAGCTAACTACAGAACCACATACAGTGAAGACATAACCAGTCATAGACCGTCTACTGTCAACATCTCATGCATAGTCAGAATCATAATATCCTACCAGCAAGAGTTCAGATTCATTACCAAATATCAGACCAACATCAGAAGTCCCCTTTAGGTACCTAAGTATCCTCTTAACAGCTTTCCAGTGCTCTTGACCAGGGTTTATCATAAAGCTACTCACTGCACTTACTGTATGAGCAATATCAGGTCGGGTGCACACCATAAGATACATGAGGCTCCCGACAGCACTAGAATAAGGAACCTTAGATATTTGTTCCTTATCAGATTCAGATTGAGGACAATATTCTAATGTCAGATGGAGATTAGAAGCAAATGGTGAGGACAGAGGCTTATAAGAAACCATTCCAAATCTAGATAGAAGTTTCTGAATATATTGTTTCTGTTAAAGAAACAATTTTCTTTTAATTCTATCTCTGAATATTTTCATACCTAAAATTTGCTTTGCTCCTCGAAAATCTTTCATATCAAATTCAGAACTGAGGAGATCTTTCAGTTCCTGAATATTAGATTTATTTCTGGTAGCAATAAGAATATCATTTACATACAATAGCAAGTAGATATATGACTCATCTTTGTGCCTTTTGAAATAAACACAGCAGTCATGGTCACACTTACTGTATTCATGACTAGTCATGAAATAGTCAAATCTCTTGTACCACTGACGGGGAGACTGCTTAAGTCCATAAAGGGACTTCAGAAGCTTGCACACATGGGTTTCCTTGCCTGATACCTCAAAACCCTCAGGCTGGCTCATGAAGATCTCTTCATCGTGATCTCCATGAAGAAAAGCAGTTTTGACATCTAGTTGCTCAAGTTCAAGATTCTGATGTGCTACTAATGCTAGAAGTATTCTTATTGAGGTATGTCTAACTACAGGAGAGAATATCTCATTGTAGTCAATACCCTTTTTCTGACTGAACCCTCTTGCAACTAGACATGCCTTAAACTTTAAACCACCAGCAATTGAGGCATCTTCTTTCTTCTTGAAAATCCATTTACAAGACACTATTTTTCTTCCCTTTGGTTTAGGTACAATGATCCAGGTACCATTCTTATGAAGAGATTCAATTTCTTCATTCATGGCAACGAACCATGACTCAGACTCAGGACAATTAACAGCATTCCTGAAGGAGGATGGTTCAGGAATGTCAATTTCTTCGGCAACTTGTAGGGCAAATCCTACAAACTCATCAAAGTCGAATCTCAGAGGAGGACGTGCGTTCACCCTCCTTTGTCTATCCCTTGCAATACAGTAGGGAATAGACTCTTCAGGTGCAGTTTCAGGATCAGGTTCAATAACAGATTTAGCATCATTTTTATGATTAGCTATCGTTTGTCTAGAAACAACAGACATCCTTCATGGAGCTACAGATTCAGATTTTAGCTCCACCTTAAGTTCAGCTTGAGGAACATCAGGTAACTGAATAGGACTAGGTACTTGTTTCAGAATGACACTCTCGTCGAAGGTAACACTCCTAGAGAGTATAACTCTCTTTTCAGATGGTGACCTGATATGGAATCCTTTGACTCCATCACCATAACCAACAAATATTCCCTTGCGTGCTCGAGGTTCAAGCTTACCATCATTTACATGATGTAGGCAATACACCCGAACACCTTCAGATTGGAATAATCTGCAGGTTTACCAGTCCACACTTCAAATGGAATTTTAAAGTTAATTCCACTATGTGGCGATCTGTTTATCAGATGGCATGCGGTATTAACAGCTTCAGCCCAAAACTCTTTGCTTAAGCCTGATTGAGAGAGCATACATCTAGTTCTCTCCAGAAGAGTTTGGTTTATTCTTTCAGTAATGTCATTCTGCTGAGGAGTGTCCCTAATAGTTTTGTGTCTCGCAATACCTTTGTCCTTACAGAATTCCTCAAATTCAGATGAACAGAATTCTAGACCATTATCTGTTCGTAACAGTTTAACCTTCTTTTGTGTTTGATTTTCTACTAAGCTAACCCACTGCTTAAACTTTATAAAAGTCTCGGATTTATGTTTCATCATGAATACCCAGGACATTCTGGAGTAATCATCAACTAAACATAAATAAAAATGAGCACCCCCAAGAGATGTGACTCTAGAAGGGCCCCAACAGTAAGCATGGATATAATCCAAAATACTGTTTGTGCAATGTATGGCTTTACCGAACTTAGTTCTATGTTTCTTACCAAAAACACAATGATCACAGAAATTTAATTTACTGACTCTATGACCAACAAGAAGATTAAGATCAGAGAGAATTTTCATACCTTTCGCTCCCATATGTGCGAGCCGTATATGCCATAGTCTGCTAAGTTCAGCTTTGTCTTCAGATGCTGGCTCTCCGGATGTGACAGCAATAGCCCCTGTCACCGTGGAACCTATTAGTGTGTATAACATTCCAGTTTTCTGCCCCTTCAGTACAACATCATCTCCTCAGTGAACATTCAGTGTTCCCTCTCTACCACTAAATGAATATCCCTGATCATCCAGAACACCGAGAGAAATGAGATTCATTGTCATCTCAAGGACATATCTCACATTTGAAAGTGAGACAATCCGGCCATCCCAAGTTTTCAGTCTGACTGTGCCGATTCCAACCACCTTACATGGTTGGATGTTCTCCACCATAGCATGGCCAGCTTCCTTCTTGTCATATTTGCTTAACCACTCCAAGTGAGTGCTTATATGAAAGGAAGCACCAGTATCCAGGATCCAAGAATCTGATCTTGCGATCATTGTGGAGATTACCAACACAAGGTCTTCTCCATCATGCAGATCATCAAAAGTCACAGCAGCAGCAGGTGGGGGGTTAGGTTGACCTTGCTGTTCCAGCCTTGCTCTCTTCTTCAGACACTCAGTTTTCTAATGCCTTTTCTGTTTAAAGTAGTGACAAATGTCACCCTCCTTTGACCTCTTCTGAATCTTATTTCCCTTCTTCTTGAATGGAACAAGTTGTGGCCTCCTGTTTGTCACCACCAATCCAGCAGGATATTGTTCAAGTCTTTCAACCGCAGCCTTCTGCCTCATCTCTCTGGAGTGTAGGGCAGCCCGAACATCCTCTAGTGTGATCTCCTCCTTTCCCACAATGAGAGATTCAACAAAATTTTCATAGGAAACCAAGAGTAGAAGTGCAGCATCCTCATCATCCACACGTTTAAAATCCATGAGGATGCTGTTCAAGTCATCCAGATGCTTCTTCAAAGAGGTTCCCTCTTGCATCCTCAGTGTGAACAGCCTTCTCTTCAACAGAACTTGTTCGTCAATGATTTAGTCATGTACAGAGACTCAAGCTTGAGCCACAGTCCTGCAGCAGATTCCTCATCTGCTACCTCAGCGATGACTTCATCCGACAAGCTCAATAGAATGGTAGAGTGTGCTTTCTCTTCACGTCTCCAAGCCTCAACCTCGGTTATTCCAAGAGCAGCAGCAGTGTGTGGACCGAAGCCTTGAACCAGAGGACTACAAATATCGAAGTTTTTCAAATGCGCTCGCATTTTAATCTGCCACATACTAAACTCATTTCTGCCGTTGAATTTCTCAATCGTGGTGTTTAGGGTTCCAGCCATTTCAATAGAATATTGCTTGTGCAGAAAAATCTCAAACCCTAAATGCTAAATTGCTCGAAAAATCCAAAACCAAGCTCTGATACCAATTGTTGGGTAATCGCACTTCCACGGGTAGTGAGATTAAGAACAGAAAACAACAGAAAACACAGAAACAAGTAATATATATTTATCCCAATCCACAAGCATCCATGACAGAATCAAAATGCGAAATCAACACAGAAATAACGTGGTTCGCTAGTTGCTCAGTACGACTAGCTACCTCCACCAGAAAATGCTTATGTGTTATAGATTAAAACCAAGAATAGAATGTCTTACAATATGCAGCACGGAGCAATCATGAAATCGCGCAGCGAGAAGAAGAGAGGATGATAAACAGTTCAACCGGGTCAAAAAATAGCCGCCCAAAAAAATAAATACAAATCATTTTATACAAAAAATAAACATCCGGTTCATTTAACCGAAGCCGGTCAGATCATGGAACGGGCTAGGCTCTGCTCGAAAAATTTCGTCCTGCTGACCGGACAGCGGGACCTCTGTTATTATGCTACTGCTACATCCCCAGGTTTTTAATATTTTATTCCTGCACTTACATGAAAATATTAAAATAGATTATTAAGTAAAAAACAAATTACATATACAACATATTTAAATATATATTTAGTTTATTAATATCTATCAATAAAATCTTTTATTTTTAATTTACATGATATATAATTATTAAGTTTATTATAACTAAATATTGTATTCACATTTGAAAAAAATTTAAAAATTATTATATTTATAAAGGTTATAACCTTCAAAATTTATAAAAAATTTGAAAAATAATTTTTTTGTTATTTCATTATTTAAATAAAACATATAAACTACTCAATGCCTAAACACTTAAATCACTAAACTACTCTTAAATACTTAAACCATTAAACCGGTATACCCTAAATAATTAATCATAAATCTCATTTTTTTTTGTATTCAATATAATTTTAATATTCATTTTAATTATTTATTAGTTTATTTTTATAGAAATATTAATTACAAAATAAAATTATGAATGAGACAAATATAATTTAAATAATTTATCTTCATCAAAAAAATTTATAAGCTTATAAAAAGAATCAAAAATTTAAAAATAAAAAATTATTATTTAGTCATATATTTTACTTTGATTTTGAATCGTTTTAGATTTTGCAAATATATTTTAATTAATATCTATCTTATTAATAATAGTTTATTAATCTATTTTATGATCAGTATTATAATATCGTTCAATATAATTATTTATATTGAATTTACATGATATTTATTTTTATGAATATTATAATTAAATATTGTATTTACATTTGAAAAAAAAATAAAAATTATAATATTTTCAATGGTTATAACCTTGAAAATGAGAAAAAAATCATAAAAATAATTTTTTTGTTATTTAATTATTTAAATAAAACCTATAAACTACAAAATACCTAAATACTTAAATTACTAAACTCCTAAACCCTAATACTGCTGCACCACACACACATAGCGATGGACCACTGTACACACGTGCACATATTCATGTCCATTTTGGTGTAGCATTTAGAGGGGCCAGGAAGTCCTGGAAGCAGCCAGAAGTTTGGGCCACAGGCTTGTAGAGGGCCCCACTAGCAAGCCGGGATGATAACATTTAGACAACTGATGAGACCGAGCAAAGTGGTCGGGAGTAAACCCAGAAGTAGCTAGGAGTGGGTCCTACTATCCCTATTAGGCAGCATAGAGGGCCACCCAACCGTCGCCCAACAGGAGTAGCGGGTAATCCATGATTAATTGGTGAGCCGGTAAAATCCGAAGCATCACCAAGCAGGGCCAGTAAGCAATGGAGTCCAGACCATCCACACGGGAGCGAAAGATTCAAACTTGTAGTTTATGTTTGTAGTCTTATTTGTATTTTGGACATTATATGCACCATGTACTTGTAGAGATGGATCATGACATACTCACACACACAATCTTGTTTGTTCTCTATGTAGCATCCAATGAGGGCAACTGGATCCATGAGTGAATCTAAGTGGGGCCCACTGTGCATTTTGTAAATACACATTAGGCGATGCTCCACTCCCGGGAGTAGAAGACCCAACTTTATAGCATTTTGTAATTTTACTTGTATTCTAGCTTAGTTGTACGCATAGATAATTAGACTATGTGATGGACCTCATCACACATGCACACCGATGCATGCATATTTTTTGATATTTTGTCAGTGCAACATACAGCAACTTATTGGAGCTCGAGGAGGAAGCATTCTAACCCAAGAGATACTCTTTTGAAGATAGTTGGAGGAAAAGAATGTGGAATTCAGAGGTGAGAATGAATTGACAAAGTGCCGTAGATATGGACTTGTGGATTTATGGGTATTCAATTTTACATGTATTCCATTGCATAGCAATGACATTGGCAAACGCTTGATGGTGCATGTCACACACATGCACAATCTTATATTTGCATAGTTTTAATATGGTGCATCATTCAGGTTCCTCCAAAAGGATTGGACAAATCCGGATGGAAAGGATGCTGTGGGCATATTGACTCAATGCCAACTTTAAATTCCGGGAATGTCAGGTGATTTTAGTTGTATTCGTACGCTTTGAATTATTAGGCATTATGTTTTTTTATGTATTTTATGCATAGAATCATTAAGGTGCATAGGATTTGGTGGGCTGGCCTAAATTAGTCAGCTTTTTAGACTCTTGTAAGTTGTGTGCCTAAATGATAAATAAAGTGTGTATTTTCAAAAAAAAAACAAAAAAATACCATAAACCCTAAACTTTAAATCCTAAACCGTAAACCATAAACTATATCCCTAACCCATAAACCCTAAATCCTAAATCATAATTTTTGCACTTTTATAATTAAATGACTAAGTGTTAAATTTAAATTGAAATTCACAACTTTTAGGAATGTCACTGATTTATCTTTTTGTATATGTAACACAAAGTCATGACTTAAGGGGTGAGTTATGGATTCAGTCTCTTTCTTGCTTTAGATAATTGTAGCATTAGCAATGGTCATGATTGTATATTTTGTCTCTAGAACACAAAATCATAATGATGAGAATATGCCATAACTTGTGTCTCTCTGTTGAACATATTGTTATGGCACTAAGAATGATCATGAATACATATTTAATCAGTAGAATACTGGGTCACAGTATTGGATATGACCATAGCTTGTACATTTTATATTTATATTGCAAAGTCATTGCACTAGGAATGATTGTAACTTTGGACATTCCTCAAGAGCAAAAGTCATGACCCTAGAAATAGTTAAAGCTCGAGTACAACTCTTTATAACTTTCTATAGCTAAAATTCTTGGGATTGCAAATATCACTATGGCTTTTCCTTTTGATTTGTGACCTCAAGTGTCAATATGCAATACTAATATTTTGAGCAATGATTAAAACCTATTATACATTTGAATATGATTCATTTATACCTTTTTGGGTATTGTGAGCTTGTATACATAACTCATTTAATATAAAAAGAAAGAAATGACACTTATCATATCCATGAGGATATAAAAAGGGGGCTTAGACATGCCAATAAAATAAATTTTTTGATTCTTGATTGAAAGAGAGCCCATACATCTTGCCCTGCTCAAATTGCCCTGGGGCTAGTTTGTTCTAATAGGCTACAAGGTGGTTATTTTTTTAGAGGTGAACTATGTTTTAAAAAAATCACTTTTAGTGTGTGCATGAGAATTATTTTAGTAGAAATTACAATAATCAATATAAATAGCATCCTCAACAACTGGCTATTTCAACACGTAGGGGTACAACTTTGGTTTAGTCTATTAGCGTACATGAGTCAAATTACCTTTGATAGCCTAGTGATTCAACATCAAATATGATGAGACATAATAGAGATAAAGTAAGAGCTCCTATTATTTTAATTAGAGCTTTAGCAATCATTCTAGCATTGAGAGAGGAACAAAATAAATTATTTTAATTATTCACTATACTTTTAATTTTTATTTTATTTATTTATCAGTTAATTTTTATATAAATATTAATTACAAAATAAATTATTAGTGAGACGGATATAATTTATATTAAACCGGTATATCCTAAATAATAAAGAATAAATCTCATTTTTTTTCATTTTAATTTTAAATATTCAAATTTAATTATTTATTTGTTTATTTTTACATAAATATTAATTACACAATAAATTATGAGTCTCAGAAATATAATTTATATAAATTATTTTTCATCAAAATAATATTGATAACCTTTTTAAAAGAAAAAAAAATTTCAAAACAAAAAATTATTATATAGTAATATAATTTGCTTTGCATCTGAATCATTTTAGGTTTACTAATTATATCATAATTGATATATATCTTATTAATAATAGATTATTAATTTATTTTTTGATCATTATTAGAATATTTTTCAATAAAATAGTATATATTGAATATATATGATATATAAATATAATGATGATTATAACTAAATATTGAATTCACTTTTGAAAAAAATTTAAAAATTTTTATATTTTCTAAGGTTATAACCTATGAAAATATCAAAAAATATTAAAAATAAATATTTTGTTTTTTTATTTTTTAAATAAAACTTTTAAACTACTAAATGCATACATAGTTAAATAAGTAAACTCCTAGACCCCGTAATGCCTAAATACAGTAACTATTAAACCGATATATTATACATAATAAATAATAAATCTTATTTTTATTTCTATTTATTATAATTTTAAATATTCATTTTAATTATTTATTTGTTTATTTTTATAAAAATATTTATTAGAAAATAAATTATGAGTGCAACAAATATAGTTTAAATAATTTATTTTTAATGAAATAATATATATACTCATATACAAGAAGTAAAAATTTAAAAATTTAAAAATTTAAAATTATTATATAGTATTTTATTTTACTTTAATTTTGAATCAATTTGTGGTTTGTAAATATTTTTTAATTAAAATCTATCTTTTTATTAATAGTTAATTAATTTAATTTTTGATCTTTATTATAATATCTATCAATAAAATTGTTTATATTGAATTTATATGATATATAATTATTAATATTATTATAACTAAAATATTATATTTACATTTAAAAAAATTTTAAATATTATTATATTTTTAAAGGTTATAACATATGAAAATGAGAAAAAATTATAAAAGTTTTTTTATTATTTTATTGTTTAAATAAAACCTATAAACCACTAAATGCCTAAAAACATAAATTGCTAAACTCCTAAACGACAAAACATCTAAATACTTAAACCATTAAACTGGTATACATTAATAATAAATCATAAATCTCATTTTAATTTTTATTCAATATAATTTAAAATTTTTATTTTAATTATTTATCAGTTTATTTTTATAGAAATATTAATTATAAAATAAATTATTAGTGAGACAGATATAATTAAAATTAACCTGGTATACCCTAAATAATAATTAATAAATCTCATTTTTTTTCATTATAATTGTAAATATTCATTTTAATTATTTATTGGTTTATTTTTTCTATAATTATACATTGTATTCACATTTCATAAAATTTTAAAAATTATTTTATTTTCAAAGTTAAAACCTTTGAAGATTATAAAAAAATCAAAAAAATAATTTTAAATTTTTATTATATAAATAAAACCTATAAACCACTAAATACCAAAAAACATAAATTACTAAACTCCTAAACGACATAACTCCTAAATAATCAAACCAATAAACAGGTATACCATATATAATAAATCATAAATCTCATTTTAATTTGTATTAATTATAATTTTAAATATTCATTTTAATTATTTATTAGTTTATTTTTTATAGAAATATCAAACACAAAATAAATAATGAGTGAGACAAATAGAATTTTAATAATTTATTTTTAATCAAAAAAATAAGCTTATATAAAGAAGTAAAATTTTTTTAAAAAATTATTATTTAGTAATTTATTTTACTTAGATATTGAATCATTATATATAGGTTTTGCAATTATATTTTAATTGCGATCAATCTTATTTATAATAGTTTATTAATTTATTTTTTGATCATTTTTATAATATCGAACAATAAAATTACTTATATTCAATTACAATGTCTTATAATTATTAAGTTATTATAACTAAATATAATATCTACATTTGAAAAAAATTTAAAAATTATTATATTTTCCAAGGTTATAACCTTCAAAAATGAAAAAAAAATCACAAAAATAATTTATTATTATTTTATTATTTAAATAAAACTTATAAACCACTAAATGCCTAAACATTTAAATCTCTAGACTCTTAAACCCCAAAACCCCCTAAATACTTAAACCATTAAACCTATATAACCTAAATAATAAATAATAAATCTCATTTTTATTTGGATTCATTATAATTTTAAATATTCATTTTAATTATTTTTTATTTTAATTTTATAGAAATATTAATTACAAAATAAATAATGAGCGAGACAGATATAATTTAAATAAATTAATTTTAATGAAAAAAATATAAGCTTATAAAAATAAACAAAATTTCAAAAATTTAAAATTTTTTTAGTAATATAATTTACTTTGATTTTGAATTATTCTGGGTTCTGCAAATATATTTTAATTAATATCTATCTTATTAATAAGAGTTTATAAATTTATTTTTGGATCACTTTTATAATATATATTAATACATTTTTTTAATATTGAATTAACAACAAATATAATTATTAAGATTATTATAACTAAGTATCATGTTCATATTTTAGAACTATTAAAAAATTATTATATTTTTAAAGGTGATAACCTTTGAAAATCACGAAAATTCATAAAAGTAAATTTTTTGTTATTTCATTGATTAAATAAAACCTATAAACACGAAAATGTGTAAACATATAAATAAATAAACTCATTAACTCCAAAACCACAAAAAACTTAAACAATTAAATAGTTATACCCTAAATAATAAATCATAAATCTCATTTTTATTAGTATTCATTATAATTTTAAATATACATTTTAATTATCTATTAGTTTAATTTTATAGAAATATTAATTAAAAAAAAAATTATTAGTGAGGCAATTATAATTTAAATATTTTATTTTCTTCAAAAAATATATAGGCTTATAAATAGATGCAAAAATTTTAAAAATTAAAATTAATATTTAGTAAAATATTTCACTTTGATTTTGAGACATTTTAGGTTTTGAAAATTTATTTTAAACAATATTTATCTTATTAATAATTGGTTATTACTTTTTTATGATAATTATTATAATAAATATCAATAAAATGGTTTATATTGAATTGATTTGATATATAATTATTATGATTATTATAACTTCATATTGATTCACTTTTTAAAAAAAATTTAAAAATTATTATATTTTCTAAGATTATAACCTTCAAAAATGAGAAAAAATAATAAAAATAAATTATTTGTTATTTATTAGTATAGTCTAAATAATAAATCCTATACCCCGAAGCCCATAAATACTTAAAACATTAAATTAGTATAGTCTAAATAATAAATCATAAATCTCATAAACCTATAAACCACTAAATGACTAAATACTAAAATGACTAAACTCCTAAACACCAAAGCCCATAAATACTTAAACCATTAAATTAGTATAGTTTAAATAATAAATCATAAATCTCAGTTTTATTAGTATTCATTATAATTTTAAATATTTATTTTAATTATTTATCAGTTTATTTTTATAGAAATATTAATTACAAATTAAATTATTAGTGCGACATATATAATTTAAATAATTTATTTTTCATCAAAAAAGATTTTGATAAAAAGAGGGAAATTTTTAAAAATGGAAAATTATTATTTAATAATATATCTTATTATTGATTTTGAATCATTTTAGATTTTATAATTATATTTTAATTTATATCATTCTTATAAATACATGTTTATTAATTTATTTATGGATCATTATTATAATATCTATCAATAAAATAATTTATATTGAGTTTATATTATATATTATTATTATTAAGATTATTATATCTAAATATTATATTCACATTTAAAAAAATTAAATATTATTATATTTTCAAAGGTTATACAACTTTCAAAAATTAAAAAAATCATAAAAATTAAATTGTTTGTATTTTTATTTTTTAAAAAAAAACTATAAATCACTAAAGGTCTAAACACTTAAATCACTAAACTCCTAAACCCAAAACCACCTAAATACTTAAACCATTAAACTAGTATTCATGAAAAATAAATAATAATACTCATTTTTATTTGTATTAAGTATAATTTTAAATATTTATTTTAATTATTTAGTAGTTTATTATTTTAGAATTATAAATTACAAAATAAATTATGAGTAAGACAAATATAATTTAAATAATTTATTTTTAATAACAAAAATATAAAGTTATAAAAAAAGCAAAACATTAAAAAAATTATTTTTTAGTATTATATTTTACTTTGATTTTAATAAATTTAGATTTTGCAAATACTTTTTAAATAATAACTATTTTATTTATAATAGTTTATTATTTTATTTTTTGATCATAATCATAATATCTAGCAATATAATTATTTATATTGAATTTAAATGAATTATAATTATGAAGATTATTATAAATAAATATTATATTTACATTTGAAAAAAATACTTAAACCTTAAAACTCATAAACCTTAAATATATTTTAAATAATTTATTAAAATATTATTTAAAAAATAAATTATGAGTGATACAAATATAATTTAAATAATTTATTTTTCATCAAAAAAATATATAAGTTTATAAAAAGAAGCAAAAACAAAAAAACAAAAATTATTATTTAGTAAAAAAAAAAATAATTTTTTTTTATTTCATTTTTTAAACAAAACATATAAACCAATAAATGACTAAAAACATAAATCACTAAAGTCCTAAATGACAAAACCTCTAAATACATAAAATATTAAACTGGTATACATTAATAATAATTCATAAATCTCATTTTAATTGTTATTCAGTATTATTTTAAATTTTTATTTTAATTATTTATCAATTTATTTTTATTGAAATATTAATTACAAAATAAATTATTAGAGAGATAGATATAATTTAAATTAAACTGGTAAACCCTAAATAGTAAATAATAAATCTCATTTTTTTAATTATAATTTTAAATATTCATTTTAATTATTTATTTGTTTGATTTTATATAAATATTAATTAAATAATAAATTATGAGTTAGACAAATATAATTTAAATAAATTATTTTTCATCAATAAAAATTTATATAAACTTATTAAAATAAAAAAAATTAAAAAAAACATTATTATATAGTAATATAAATTGCTTTGCTTCTGAATCATTATAGGTATTGTAATTATATTTTAATTGATATCTATCTTATTAATAATAGATTATTAATTTATTTTTTGATCATTATTAGAATATTTATCAATAATATTGTTTATATTGAATTTATATGATATATAAATATAATGATTATTATAACTAAATATTGAATTCATATTTGAAAAAAATTTTAAAATTATTATATTTTCAAAGGTTATAACCTTTGAAAATATAAAAAAATAATAAAAATAAATATTTTGTTATTTTAATTTTTAAATAAAATCTATAAACCACTAAATGCATACACAGTTAAATCAATAAACTCCTAATGCCCGTAATGCCTAAATACATAAACCATTAAACTGCTATATACTACTTAATAATAAAAAAATCTAATTTTTATTTCTATTTATTATTATTTTAAATATTCATTTAATTATTTATTAGCTAATTTTTATAGAAATATATATTACAAAATAAAGTATGAGTGCGACAAATATAATTTAAATAATTTATTTGTATTCATTATAATTTTAAATATTAATTTTAATTATTTTTTAGTTTATTTTTATAGAATTATAAATTACAAAATATATTATGAGGAAGACAAATATAATTTAAATTATATACTTTTAAGAACAAAAAATATAAACTTATAAAAATAAGCAAAACATCAAAAACATTATTATTTAGTAATTTATTTTACTTTTATTTTGAATAAATTTAGGTTTTACAAATATATTTTAAATAATATCTATCTTATTTATAATAGTTTATTAATTTTCTTTGGATCATTAGTATAATATCTATCAATAATACTATTTATATTGAATTTATATGATATATAATTTAAAAAAATAAATACCTTAAATATAATTTAAATAATTTATTAAAATATTAATTACAAAATAAATTATGAGTGATACAAATATAATTTAAATAATTTATTTTTTATCAAAAAAATATATAATTTTATAAAATGAGGCAAAAACTAAAAAACAAAAATTATTATTTAGTAATAAATTTACTTTAATTTTTAATCATTTTAGTTTTTATAATTAAATTTTAATTTATAAATATCATTTTAATAATTGTTTATTAATTTATTTTTTGAAAATTGATATAATATCTATCAATATATTGGTTTATATTTAGTTTATATTATATATTGTTATAATTATTATTATTACTAAATATTGTATTCATATTTTTAAAAAATTTTAAAATTATTATCTTTTCAAAGGTTATAATCTTTGAAAATTTGAAAAAATATCACAAATAATTTATTTGATATTTCATTATTAAAATAAAACCTATAAACCATTAATTGCCTAAATACTTAAATGAATAACTCGTAAATCTCGAAAACCCTAAATAGATAATTTTTTTAATCAGATATATCCTAAATAATAAACAATAAATCTCATTTTTATTTTTTTCATTATAATTTTAAATATTCATTTTAATTATTTATTTGTTTATTTTTATATAAATATTAATCACAAAATAAATTATGAGTTAGACAATTATAATTAAAATAAATTATTTTTCATCAAAAAAAATATAGAAAAACTTATTAAAAGGAAAAAAAATTAAAAACAAAAAATTATTATATAATAATATAATTTGCTTTGCTTCTAAATCATTATTGGTTTTGTAATTATATTTTAATTGATATCTATCTTATTAATAATAGATTATTATTTTATTTTTTGATCATTATTAGAATATTTATCAATAATATTGTTTATATTGAATTTATATGATATATAAATATAATGATTATTATAACTTAATTTTGAATTCACTTTTAAAAAAAAATTTAAAATTATTATATTTTCAGAGATTATAACCTTTGAAAATGGAAAAAAATTAAAAAATAAATATATATTTTTGATATTTCATTATTTAAATAAAACCTATAAACCACTAAATTCCTAAACACTTAAATCAATAACTCCTAAATCTCTAGTACCCTAAATAATAAATAATAATCTTTTTAAACTCGTAACCCTAAATAATAAATAATAAATCTCAATATTATTTTTTGATTATAATTTTAAATATTCATTTTAATAATTTATTTGTTTATTTTTATATAAATATTATTTACAAAATAAATTATGAGTTAGACAAATATAATTTATATAAATTATTTTTCATTAAAATGAAAAATAAATTTTTTTAAAAGAAAAAATAATTTCAAAACAATAAATTATTATATAGTAATATATTTTGCTTTCTTCTGAATCATTTTAATATAGTAATATATTTTTCATCTAAATATTATTATTTAGTAATATATTTTGATTTGATTTTGAATCATTGTGTTATATAAATATATTGTAATTATTATTTATATTATTAATAATAGTTTATTAATTTAATTTTTGATCATTATTATAATATCTAACATTAAAATTGTTTATATTGAATTTATATAATATATAATTAGTTAGATTAATATAATTATACATAGTATTCTTATTTCAAAAAATTTTAAAAATAATTATATTTTCAAAGGTTATAACTTATTAAAATGAGAAAAAATTATAGCAAATTTTTTTGATATTTTATTTTTTTAAATAAAATGTATAAACCACTAAAAGCCAAAAAACTTAAATTGCTAAAATCCTAAATGAAAAAATCTCTAAATACTTAAACCAGTAAACTTGTATACAGTAATAATAAATCATAAATCTCATTTTAAATTTTATTCAAAATAATTTTAAATTTTTATTTTAATTATTTATCAGTTTATTTTTATAGAAATATTAATTACAAAATAAATTATTAGTGAGCCTAATCTAATTTAAATTAAAATAGTATCCCTAAATAATAAATAATAAATCTCATTTTTTTCATTATAATTTTAAATATTCATTTTAAATATTTATTTGTTTATTTATATATTAATATTAATTACAAAATAAATTGAGCTAGACAAAAATAATTTATATAAATTATTTTTCATCAAAAAATATTAGATAAACTTTTTAAAAGAAAAAAAATTTTTAAAACAAAAAATTATTATATTGTAATATATTTTGCTTTACTTTTGAATCATTTTATGTTTTGTAATTATATTTTAATTAATATCTATCTAATTAATAATAGATTATTAATTTATTTTTGATCATTATTAGAATATTTATCAATAAAATTGTTTATATAGAATTTAGATGATATATAATTATAAAGATTATTATAACTAAATATTATATTTACATTTGAAAATAATTTAAAAATTATTATATTTTTAAAGGTTATCATCTTTGAAAATGAGATAAAATCACAAAAATAAATTTTTTGTTATTTTATTGTTTATATAAAACCTATAAACTACTAAATGCCTAAACGCTTAAATCATTAAACTACTAAACCCCAAAATCCTTAAATACTTAAACATTTAAACCATCTTTAAAGGTTTAAGTATTTATAAATAATATATAAATATTTATCAATAAATAATAGTTTATTAACTGATTTTTTGATCATTATTATATTGATATTTATATTTAGTTTATTAATATCTATCAATAAAATTGTTTATTTTTAATTTACTTGATATATAATTATTAAGTTTATTATAACTAAATATTGTATTCACATTTGAAAAAAAATTTAAAATTATTATATTTATAAATGTTATAACCTTCAAAATTGATAAAAAATTTGAAAAATAATTTTTTTGTTATTTCATTATTTAAATACAACATATAAACTACTAAATGCCTAAACACTTAAATCACTAAACTCATAAACTCCAAAATACTTAAACCATTAAACCGGTATACCCTAAATAATTAATCATAATATCATTTTTATTTGTATTCAATATAATTTTAATATTCATTTTAACTATTTATTAGTTTATTTTTATGGAAATATTAATTGCAAAATAAAATTATGAATGAGACAAATATAATTTAAATAATTTATCTTCATCAAAAAAATTTATAAGCTTATAAAAAGAATCAAAAATTTAAAAATAAAAAATTATTATTTAGTAATATATTTTACTTTGATTTTGAATCGTTTTAGGTTTTGCAAATATATTTTAATTAATATCTATCTTATTAATAATAGTTTATTAATCTATTTTATGATCAGTATTATAATATCGATCAATAGAATTATTTATATTGAATTTACATGGTATTTATTTTTATGAATATTATAATTAAATATTGTATTTACATTTGAAAAAAAAAATTATAATATTTTCAATGGTTATAACCTTGAAAATGAGAAAAAATCATAAAAATAATTTTTTTGTTATTTAATTATTTAAATAAAACCTATAAACCACAAAATACCTAAATACTTAAATTACTAAACTCTTAAACCCTGATACTGTTGCACCACACACACATAGCGACGGACCACAGTACACACGTGCACATATTCTTGTCCATTTTGGTGTAGCATTTAAAGGGGCCAGCAAGTCCTGGAAGCAGCTAGAAGTCTGGGTGACAGGCTTGTAGAGGGCCCCACTAGCACGCTGGGATGATAACATTTAGACAACTGATGAGACCGAGCAAAGTGGTCGGGAGTAAACCCAGGAGTAGCTAGGAGTGGGTCCTACTATCCCTATTAGGCAGCATAGAGGGCCACCCAACCGTCGCCCAACAGGAGTAGCGGGTAATCCATGATTAATTGGAGAGCCGGTAAAATCCGAAGCATCACCAAGCAGGTCCAGTAAGCAATGGAGTCCAGACCATCCACACGGGAGCGAAAGATTCAAACTTGTAGTTTATGTTTGTAGTCTTATTTGTATTTTGGACATTATATGCACCATGTACTTGTAGAGATGGATCATGACATACTCACACACACAATCTTGTTTGTTCTCTATGTAGCATCCAATGAGGGCAACTGGATCCATGAGTGAATCTAAGTGGGGCCCACTATGCATTTTGTAAATACACATTAGGCGATGCTGCACTCCCGGGAGTAGAAGACCCATCTTTATAGCATTTTGTAATTTTACTTGTATTCTAGCTTGGTTGTACGCGTAGATAATTAGACTATTAGATAGACCTCATCACACTTGCACACCGATGCATGCATATTTTTTGATATTTTGTCGGTGCAACATACAGCCACTTCTTGGAGATCCAGGAGGAAGCATTCTAACACAAGAGATACTCTTTTGAGGATCATTGGAGCAAAAGAATGTGGAATTCAGAGGTGAGAATGAATTGACTAAGTGCCATAGATATGGACTTGTGGATTTATGGGTATTCAGTTTTACATGTGTTCCATTGCATAGCAATGACATAGGCAACGCTTGGGCTGCATGTCACACACATGCACAATCTTATATTTGCATAGTTTTAATATGGTTCATCATTCAGGTTCCTCCAAAAGGCTTGGACAAATCCGAATGGAAAGGATGTAGTGGGCATATTGACTCAATGCCAACTCTTAATTCCGGGAATGCCAGGTGATTTTAGTTGTATTCGTACACTTTGAATTATTAGGCATTATGTTTTTTTTATGTATTTTATGCATAGAATCATTAAGGTGCATAGGATTTGGTGGGCTGGCCTAAATTAGTCAGCTTTTTAGACTCTTGTAAGTTGTGTGCCTAAATGATAAATAAAGTGTGTATTTTCAAAAAAAAAACAAAAAAAACATAAACCCTAAACTTTAAATCCTAAACTTTAAACCATAAACTATAACACTAACCTATAAACCATAAATCCTAAATCTCATGTTTTGCACTTTTATAATCAAATGACTAAGTGTTAAATTTAAATTGAAATTCACAACTTTTAGGAATGTCACAGATTTATCATTTTGTATATGTTACACAAAGTAATGACTCAAGGGGTGAGTTATGGATTCAGTCTCTTTCTTGCTTTAGATAATTGTAGCATTAGCAATGGTCATGATTGTATATTTTGTCTCTAGAACACAGAATCATATCGATGAGAAAATGCCATAACTTGTGTCTCTCTGTTGAACATATTGTTATGGCACTAAGAATGATTATGAATACATATTTAATCACTATAAAAATTGTTCACATTATTAGATATGACCATAGCTTGTACATTTTATCTTTATATTTCAAAATCATTGCACTAGGAATGATTGTAACTTTGGACAATCCTCACGAACAAAATTCATGACCCTAGAAATAGTTAAAGTTCGAGTACTACTCATTATAACTTTTTATTGCTAAAATTCTTGGGATTGGAAATATCACTATGGCTTTTTCCTTTGATTTGTGACCTCAAGTGTCAATATGCAAGACTAATATTTTGAGCAATGATTAAAACCTTTTATACAATTGTATATGATTCATTTGCACCTTTTTGGGTATTGTGAGCTTGTATACATAACTCATTTAATATAAAAAGAAATAAATGATACTTTACATATCCATGAGGATATAAAAAAAGGCTTATACATGCCAATAAAATAAATTTTTTAATTATTGATTGAAAGAGAGCCCATACTTCTTTCCCTACGCAAACCGCCTAGGGCCTAGTTTGTTCTAATAGGTTACAATGTGGTTATTTTTTTAGAGGTGAACTATGTTTTAAAAAAATTACTTTGAGTGTGTGCATGAGAGATATTTTATAAGAAATTACAATAATCAAAATAAATAGCATCCTCAACAACTAGTTATTTCAACACATAGGTGTACAACTTTGGTTTAGTTTGTTAGCGTACATGAGTCAAATTTCCTTTGATATCCGAGTGATTCAACATCAAATATGATGAGACATAATAGAGATAAAGTAAAAGCTCCTATTATTTTGGTTAGAGCTTTAGCAATCATTCTAGAGTTGAGAGAGGAACAAAATAAATTATTTTAATTATTCAGTATAATTTAAATTTTTATTTTATTTATTTATCTGTTTATTTGTATAGAAATATTAATTACAAAATAAATTATTAGTGAGACGGGTCTAATTTAAATTTAACTGGTATATCCTAAATAATAAATTTAAATCTCATTTTTTTTCATTTTAATTTTAAATATTCAAATTTAATTATTTATTTGTTTATTTTTATATAAATATTAATTACAAAATAAATTATGAGTTACACAAATATAATTTATATAAATTATTTTTTATCAAAATAATATAGACAAACTTTTTAATAGAAAAAAAAAATTTCAAAACAAAAAATTATTATATAGTAATATATTTCCCTTTGCTTCTATTTCATTTTAGGTTTTGTAAATATATTTTAATTGATATCTATCTTATTTATTAATAGATTATTAAGTTATTTTTTCATCATTATTAAAATATTTATCAATAAAAATATTTATATTGAATTTATATGATATATAAATATAATGATTAGTATAATTAAATTTTGTATTTACTTTTGAAAAAAAAATTTAAAATTATCATATTTTCAAAGGTTTTAACCTTTGAAAATGTGAAAAAATAAAAGAAATAAATTTTTTGTTATTTTTTTATTTATATAAAAACTATAGATCATTAAATGCTTACTTACTTAAATCATTAAGCTCATAAATCCTGAAAATCCTAAATACATAAACCTTTTAACAGCTATATACTACTTAATAATTAATAAATCTCATTTTTATTTCTATTTATTATTATTTTAAATATTAATTTTAATTATTTATAGTTTAATTTTTTAGAAAAATTAATTACAAAATAAATTTCGAGTGAGACAGATATTATTTAAATAATTTATTTTAATAAAAAAAATATAAGCTTATAAAAAGAAGAAAAATTTTAAAAATTAAATATTATTATTTAGTAATATATTTTGATTTGATTTTGAATCATTTTTGTTATTTAAATATATTTTTATTTATATTAATATTAATAATAATAGTTTATCAATTTAATTTTTGATTATTATTATAATATCTATCATTAAAATTATTTATATTGAATTTATATGATTTATAATTAGTAAGATTAATATAATTATACATGGTATTCACATTTCAAAAAATTTTTGAAAATTATTTTATTTTCAAAGGTTATAACCTTTGAAAATCAGAAAAAATCAAAAATAGAATTTTAAATTTTTATTATATAAATAAAACCTATAAATCACTAAATAATGAATCCATTAAACTGGCATACCATATATAATAAATCATAAATCTCATTTTAATTTATATTCATTATAATTTTAAATATTCATTTTATTTATTTATTAGTTTATTTTTTATAGAAATATGAATCACAAAATAAATAATGAGTGATACAAATATAATTTTAATAATTTATTTTTAATCAAAAAAATAAGCTTATATAAAGAATTAATAATTTAAAAACAAAAATTATTATTTAGTAATATATTTTACTTTGATTTTGAATCATTATATATAGGTTTTGCAATTATATTTTAATTGCGATCAATCTTATTAATAATAGTTTATTAATTTATTATTTGATAATTTTTATAATATCGAACAATAAAATTACTTATTTTCAATTAAAATGTCTTATAATTATTAAGTTATTATAATTAAATATTATATTTACATTTTAAAAAAATTTAAAATTATTATATTTTCAAAGGTTACAACCTTCAAAAATTAAAAAAATCAAAAAATTAAATTTTTTGTTTTTTCATCCTTTAAAAAAAACTATAAATCACTAAAGGTCTAAAAAATTAAATCTCTAGACTCCTAAACCCCCTATATACTTAAACTATTAAACCTATATAACCTAAATAAGAAATAATAAATCTCATTTTTTTTATATTTAGTATAATTTTAAATATTCATTTTAATTATTTTTTAGTTTATTTTTATAGAAATATTAATTACAAAATAAATAATGAGTGAGAGAGATATAATTTAAATAAATTATTTTTTATGAAAAAAAAATAAGATTATAAAAATAAACAAAATTTCAAAATTTTAAAATTTTATTGAGTAATATAATTTACTTTGATTTTGAATTATTTTGGGTTCGGCAAATATATTTTAATTAATATCTATCTTATTAATAAAAGTTTATTAATTTATTTTTCGATCATTTTTATAATATATATTAATACATTTCTTTATATTGAATCTACAACAAATATAATTATTAAGATTATTATAAACAAGTATTGTATTCATATTTTAGAACTATCAAAAAATAATTATATTTTTAAAGGTGATAACCTTTGAAAATCACGAAAATTCATAATAGTAAATTTTTTGTTATTTCATTGATTAAATAAAACCTATAAACACGAAAATGTGTAAACATATAAATCAATAAACTCCTTAACCCCAAAATGACAAAAAACTTAAACAATTAAATAGTTATACCCTAAATAATAAATAATAAATAATAAATCTCATTTTTTTAGTATTCATTATAATTTTAAATATACATTTTAATTATTTATTAGTTTAATTTTATAAAAATATAAATTAAAAAATAAATTATTAGTGAGACAAATATAATTTAAATAATTTAATTTTCATCAAAAAATATATAGCCTTATAAATGGATACAAAAATTTAAAATTTTAAAATTAATATTTAGTAAAATTTTTACTTTGATTTGAGTCATTTTAGGTTTTGCAAATATATTTTAAACAATATTTATCTTATTAATAATTGATTATTTCTTTTTTATGATCATTATTATAATAAATATCAATAAAATAGTTTATATTGAAATTATATTATATATAATTATTATGATTATTATAACTTCATATTGTATTCACTTTTCAAATAAAAATTTAAAAATTATTATATTTACAAACGTTATAAACTTCAAAAATCAGAAAAAATAACAAAAATAAATTTTTTGTTATTTTATTTTTTTATATAAAACCTATAAACCACTAAATGACTAAATACTAAAATGACTAAACTCCTAAACCCCGAAGCCCATAAATAGTTAAAATATTAAATTAGTATAGTCTAAATAATAAATCATAAATCTCAGTTTTATTAGTATTCAATATAATTTTAAATATTCATTTTAATTATTTATTAGTTTATTTTTATAGAAATATTAATTATAAAATAAATTATTAGTGCGACAAATATAATTTAAATAATATATTTTTCATCAAAAAAAATACTCATAAAAAGAGGCATAATTTTAAAAATAAAAAATTATTATTTAATATTATATCTTATGTTGATTTTGAATCATTTTCGATTATACAATTATATTTTAATTAATATCATTTTTATAAATACAAATTTATTAATTTATTTATTGATCATTATTATAATATCTATCAATAAAATTATTTATATTGTGTTTACATTATATAAAATTAAAATTATTATATTTTCAAAGGTTATAATCTTCAAATATTAAAAAAAATCAAAAATTAATTTTTTTGATTTTTCATTCTTAACATAAAAACTATAAATCACTAAAGGTTTAAACAATTTAATCACTAAACGTTTAAACCACAAAACACCTAAATACTTAAACTATTAAACAAGTATATCCTGAATAATATATAATAAATCTCAATTTTATTTGTATTCATTATAATTTTAAATATTCATTTTAATTATTTAGTACTTTATTATTATTATAAAATTATAAATTTCAAAATAAATTATGAGTAAGACAAATATAATTTGAATAATTTATTTTTAATAACAAAAATATAAACTTTTAAAAAAGCAAAATATTAAAAAAAATTATTATTTAGTAATATATTATACTTTGATTTAAATAAATTTAGATTATTCAAATACTTTTTAAATAATAACTATTTTATTAAAAATAAATAATTTATTAATTTATTTTTTGATCATAATTATAATATCTAGCATTATAATTATTTATATTGAATTTAAATGAATTATATTTATGAAGATTATTATAAATAAATATTATATTTACATTTGAAAAAAATTTAAAAATTATTATATTTTCTAAGGATATAATCTTCAAAAATTAATAAAAATAATATAAATAAATTTTTTGCCATATCATTGTTTAAATAAACCTTATAAACCATTAAATTCCTAAACACTTAAACCTCTAAACTCCTAAACACAAAAGCTTCTAAATACTTAAACCTTTAAACTCGTAAACCTTAAATATAATTTAAATAATTTATTAAAATATTAATTACAAAATAAATTATGAGTGATACAAATATAATTTAAATAAATTAATTTTCATCAAAAAAATATATAAGCTTATAAAAAGAAGCAAAAACTAAAAAACAAAAATTTTTATTTAGTAATAAATTTTCCTTGGATTTTGAATAATTTTAGGTTTTGCAATTATATTTTAATTTATATCCATCATAATAATAATAACATATTAATTCATTTTTTTATAAGTTTATATTTTTGTTATTAAAAATAAATTATTTAAATTATATTTGTCTTCCACATAATTTATTTTTAATTTATAATTCTATAAAAATAAACTAATAAATAATTAAAATGAATATTTAAAATTATAATGAATACAAATAAAATTGAGATTTTTTATTTATTATTCACGCTATACTAGTTTAATGATTTAAGTATTTAGGTGTTTTGGGTTTTAGTGGTTTAAGTATTTAGGACTCTAGTGATTTATAGTTTTTATTTAAAGAATAAAAAAAATAAAAAATTAAGTTTTTTCATTTTTTTTAATTTTTAAAGGTTCTAATCTTTGAAAATATAATAATTTTATTTTTTTTAAATGTTAATATAATATTTAGTTATAATATTATTAATAATTATAAATAATGTAAACTCTATAAATAATTTTATTAATAGATATTATAATAATAATCAAGAAAAAATTAATAAACTATTATTAATAAGAATGATATAAATTAAAATATATATTCAAAAACTAAAATGATTCAAAATCAAAATAATATATATTACAAAATAATAAATTTTTGTTTTTAAAATTTTGCCTTGTTTTATAAGCATATATTTTTTTTTTGATGAAAAATAAATTATTTAAAATTGTTCTGTCTCACTAATAATTTATTTTGCAATTAATATAACTATAAAAATAAACTGATAAATAATAAAAATAAAAATTTAAAAATACACTTAATAAAAATTAAAATGAGATTTATGATTTATTATTAATGTATACCAATTTAATAGTTTAACTATTTAGAAGTTTTGTCGTTTAGAAGTTTTACGATTTATGTTTTAGGCATTTAGTGGTTTATACCTTTGAAAATATAATAATATTTAAAATTTTTTGAAATGTGAATATAATATTTAGTTATAATAATTTTAATAATTATATATCATATAAATTCAATATAAAGGATTTTATTGATAGACATTTTAATAATGATCAAAAATTAAATTAATAAACTATTAATAATAAGATAGATATTAATTAAAAAATATTTACGAAATACAAATTGATTCAAAATAGAGTAAAATATATTACTGGATAATAATTTTTAATTTTTAAAAGTTTACTTCTTTTATAAGCGTATATATATTTTTTGATTAAAAATAAATTATTTAATTTATATTTTTCGCACTCATAATTTATTTTGTAATATAAATTTCTATAAAATAAACTTATAAATAATTAAAATGAATATTTAAAATAATAATAAATTGAAATAAAAATTAGATTTATTAATTATTAAGTAGTATATATCAGTTTAATGGTTTATGTATTTAGGCATTATGAGCCTTAAAAGTTTACTGATTTTAATGTGTATGCATTTAGTTGTTTATAGGTTTTATTTAAAAATTAAAATAAAAAAATATTTATTTTTATTATTTTTTGATATTTTCAAAGGTTATAACATTTGAAAATATACTAATTTTTAAATTTTATTCAAATGTGAATTAAATATTTAGTTATAATAATCATTATATTTATATATCATATAAATTCAATATAAACAATATTATTGATAAATATTTTAAAAATGATCAAAAAATAAATTAAAAGTTATTATTAATAAGATAGATATCAATTAAAATATAATAAAAAAACCTATAATGATTCAGAAGAAATCAAAATATATTACTATATAATAATTTATTGTTTTACAACTTTTTTTCTTTTAAAAAGTTTATCCCATATTTTTTTGATGAAAATTAATTTATATAAATTATATTTGTCTAACTCATAATTTATTTTTAATTAATATTTATATAAAAATAAACAAATAAATAATTAAAATGAATATTTAAAATTATAATGAAAAATATAATATTTAGATTTTTTCTTTATTATTTTGGGTATACCAGTCTAATTTAAATTAGATCTGTCTCACTAATAATTTACTTTGTAATTAATATTTCTATAAAAATTAACTGATAAATAATTAAAATAAAAGTTTAAAATTATACTGAATAAAAATTAAAATGAGATTTATGAATTATTATTAATGTATACAAGTTTAATATTTTAAGTATTTATATGTTTTATCGTCTATGACATTAGCGATTTATGTTTAAGGCATTTAGTGGTTTATACGTTTTATTTAAACAATGAAGTAACAAAAAAATTATTTTTGATATTTTTTCACATTTTAAAAGGTTATAACCTTTGAAACTATAAAAATTTTAAAATTTTTTAAAAATGTGAATACAATATTTAGTATTAATAATCATTATAATTATGTATAATATAAACTTAATAAAAACAATTATATTAATAGATATGATATAAATTATCAAAAAATAAATTAATAGGATGTTATTAATATTATTGATATAAATTAAAATATTATTGAAAAACCTAATAATATTAAAAATCCAAGTAAAATTTATTATTAAATAATAATTTTTTTTTAGTTTTTGCTTATTTTTATAAGCTTATATTTTTTTTGATGAAACATAAATTATTTAAATTATATTTGTATCACTCATAATTTATTTTGTAATTAATATTTTAATAAATTATTTAAATTATATTTAAGGTTTACTAGTTTAAAGGTTTAACTATTTAGGATCTTTTGTATTTAGGAGTTTAGGGGTTTAAGTGTTTAGGCATTTAGTGGTCTATATGTTTTATTTAAACAATGATATAACAAAAAATTTATTTTTATTATTTTTTTAATTTTTGAAGGTTATAACCTTTGAAAATATAATAATTTTTAAATTTTTTTCAAATGTAAATATAATATTTAGTTATGATAATCTTAATAATTTTAAGTCATTTAAATTTAATATAAATAATTACATTGCTAGATATTATAATTATGATCAAAAAGAATTTAATAAACTATTATTAATAAGATAGATATTATTTAAAATATATTTGAAAAATCTAAATTTTATTCAAAATAAAAGTAAATTATATTACTTAATAATAATTTTTTTAATGTTTTTCTTTTTTTATAACTTTATATTTTTGTTATTATAAATAAATTATTTAAATAAAATTGTCTTACTCATAATTTATTTTGAAATTTATAATTCTATAATCATAAACTAATAAATAATTAAAATAATTATTTAAATTTATAATGAATACAAATAAAATTTAGATTTATTATTAGTCTTCAGGATATACCGGTTTAATGGATTAAATATTTAGGTGTTTTTTGGTTCAGGAGTTTAGTGATTTAATTGTTTAGACCTTTAGTGATTTATAGTTATTATCTAAAGAATTAAAAAACAAAAAATTTAATTTTTTGAATTTTTTTAATTTTTGAAGGTTGTAACCATTGTAAATATAATAATTTAAAATTTTTTTAAATGTGAATATAATATTTAATTATAATAATCTTAATAATTATATATAATGTAAACTAAATATAAATAATTTTATTAGATATTATAATAATGATCAATAAATAAATTAATAAACTAGTATTAATAAGAATGATATAAATTAAAATATAATTGTAGAATCTAAAATGATTCAAAATCAAAATACGATATATTACTAAATAATAATTTTTTATTTTAAATATTTTGCCTCATTTTATAAGCATATATATTTTA
>JAREIK010002046.1:0-41415 GCA_029783825.1 Sapria himalayana
ATAATAAATAAATATCATTACAAAACCTAAAATTATTCAAAATCCGATTAAAAATTTATTACTAAATAATATTTTTTTTTAGTTTTTGCTTCTTTTTATAAACTTATATTTTTTTTGATGAAAATAAATTATTTAAATTATATTTGTATCACTCATAATTTATTTGTAATTAATATTTTAATAAATTTTTAAACTATATTTAAGGTTTACGAGTTAAAGGTTTAGGTATTTAGGGGCTTGTGTGTTTAGGAGTTTAGAGTTTAAGTGTTTAGGCATTAGTGGTTTATAATTTTTATTTAAATGATAAACGAAAAATTTATTTTTATTATTTTTTTAATTTTTAAGTTATAACCTTTGAAATATAATAATTTTTAATTTTTTTCAAAATTAAATATAATATTTAGTTATAATAATCTTAATAATTATAAGTCATTTAAATTTATATAACTAATTACATTGCTAGATATTATAATAATGATAAAAAATATTTAATAAACTATTATTAATAAGAGATATATATTTAAAATATATTTGAAAAATCTAAATTTATTCAAATTAAAGTAAAATATTTTACTTAATAATAATTTTATTTATGTTTTGCTTTTTTTCATATCTTATATTTTTTGTTATTATAATAAATTATATAAATTAATTTTTCTTACTCATAATTTATTTTGTAATTTATAATTCTATAATAACAAACTAATAATAATTAAATAATTTTTTAAAATTATAATGAATACCAATAAAATTGAGATTTATATTTATTATTCAGGATATTACCGTTTAATGGTTAAAGTATTTAGGTGTTTTTGGCGATTAGGAGTTTAGTGATTTAAGTGTTTAGACCTGTAGTGATTTATAGTTATTATCTAAAAATTAAAAACAAAAAATTTTATTTTTTTTCCAATTTTTAAATTTCTGAAGGTTGTAACCTTTGATAATATATAATTTTTAAATTTTTTTTTAAATGTGGAATAAAATATTTAGTTATAATAATCCTTATAATTATATATAATGTAAACTAAATATAAATAATTTTATTATAGATATTATAATAATGATCAATAATAAATTAAATAACTAGTATTAATAAGAATGATATAAATAAAATATAATTGTAGAATCTAAAATGATTCAAAATCACAATAGGATATATTACTAAATAATAATTTTATTTTAAAAATTTGGCTCATTTTATACAGCTTATATTTTTTTTGATGAAAAATAAATTATTTAAATTATACTATCTCACTAATAATTTATTATGTAATTAATATTTCTATAAAAATAAATTGATAAATATTTAAAATGAATATTTAAAATTATAATGAATAGTAATAAAAAGATATTTATTATTTATTATTCAGGGTATAGCATTAATGGTTTAAGTTTTTAATGGTTTTTGGGTTAAGGAGTTTATTGATTTATATGTTTGCACATTTAGGTGTTTTATAGGTTTTAATTAATCAATAAAATAACAAAAAATTTATTTTTATGAATTTTCATGATTTTCAAAGGTTAGAACCTTTGAAAATATAATAATTTTTTAATAGTTCTAAAATATGAATACAATACTTAGTTATAATAATCTTAATAATTATATTTGATGAAAATTCAATATAAAAAATGTTATTAATATTTATTATTTTGATGATCAAAAAATAAATTAAAAAAACTATTATTAATAAGAGATATTAATTAAAATATATTTGAACCTAAAATTATTCAAAATCAAAGTAAATTATATTACTAAATAAATTTTAAAATTTTGAAATTTTGTTTATTTTTATGAGCTTATATTTTTTTTCATAAAAAAAATTTATTTAAATTATATATGTCACACTCATTATTTATTTTATAATTAATATTTCTATAAAAATAAACTAAATATTAATTAAAATGAATATTTAAAATATATTACTAAATAATAATTTTTTGTTTTTAAATTTTTACTTCTTTTTATATGTTTATATATATTTTGATTAAAAATAAATTATTAAAATTATAGTTGTCTCGCTCATTATTTATTTTGTAATTAATATTTCTATAAAAATAAACTAATAAAAAATTAAAATGAATATTTCAAATTATAATGAATACAAATTAAATGAGATTTATGATTTATTATATGTGGTATACCGGTTTAATGGTTTGATTATTAGGAGTTTTGTCATTTAGGAGTTTATTAATTTATGTTTTTAGGTATCTAGTGGTTTATAAAATTTATTTATATAATAAAAATAAAAACATTTTTTTAATATTTTTTCGGATTTACAAAGGTTTTAACCTTTAAAAATAAAATAATTTTTAAAATTTTTTGAAATAGTGAATTCTATGTATAATTATATAATCTTACTAATTATATATCATATAAATTCAATATAAACAATTTTAATGTTAGATATTATAATAATGATCAAAAATTAAATTAATAAACTATTATTAATAATATAAATATTAATTAAAATATATTACATAACACAAAACGATTCAAAATCAAATCAAAATATATTACTAAATAATAATATTTAATTTTTAAATTTATCCTTCTTTTTATAAGCTTATATTTTTTTTGATTAAAAATAAATTATTTAAAAAATATTTGTCTTATTCAAAATTTATTTTTTAATTAATTTTTCTAAATAATTAAATTATAAATAAATAAAATGAATATTTAAAATTATAATAAATAGATATAAAAATGAGATTTATTATTTATTAAGTAGTATATAGATGTTAAAATGTTTATGTATTTAGGGGTTTCAAGGTTTATGAGCTTACTAATTTAAGTAAGTAATCTTTTAATGGTCTACCAGTTTATTTAAAAAATAAAATAACTAAAAATATATTTTTATTATTTTTTCTGATTTTTTAAGATTATAACTTTTGAAAATATAATAATTTTTAAATTTTTTTCAAAAGTGAATACAATATTTATTTATAATAATCATAATAATTATATATCATATAAATTCAATATAAACAATTTTATTTATAGATATTCTAATAATTATCAAAAAATAAATTAAAAATCTATTATGAATAAGATTCATATTACTTAAAATATAATATCAAAACCTAAATTGATTCAAAATCAAAGCAAAATATATCACTAAATAATAATTATTTGTTTTTAAATTTTTATTTTTTTTAAAAGCTTATCAATTTTTTGATGAAAAATAATTTTAATAAATTATATTTTAACTTATAATTTATTTTATAATTAATACATATATAAAAATAAAAAACTAAACAATCAAAATGAATTTTTTAAATTATAATGAAAACAAATAAAAATGAGATTTATTAATTATTATTTAGGGTATACAGATTTAAAGGATTATCTATATAGTGTTATCAGGATTTTGTAGTTTAGTGATTTAAATGCTTAGGCATTTAGTGGTGTATAGGTTTTATTTAAACAATAGAATAACAAAGAAAAAATATTTTTTTTTATTTTTTCAGATTTTCAAAGATTATAACCTTTGAAAATATAATAATTATAAAATTTTTTTCAAAATTAAATACAATATTTAGTTATAATAATCATTATATTTATATATATCATACAAATTCAATATAAACATTTTTATTTTATAATTTAGGGATACCGGTTTAATTTAAATTAGATATTTCTCACTAATAATTTATTTTGTAATTAATATTTCTATAAAAATAAAGTGATAAATAATTAAAATAAAAATTTAAAATTATACTGAATAAAAATTAATATGAGATTTATTTTTTTTATTAATGTATACAAGTTTAATGGTTTAAGTATTTAGAGGTTTTGTCGTTTAGGAGTTTAGCAATTTATGTTTTTAGGCTTTTAGTGGTTTATAGGTTTTATTTAAAATATAAAATAACAAAAAATTTATTTTTATTATTTTTTGATATTTTCAAAGGTTATAAACTTTCAAAATATAATAATTTTTAAATTTTTTTAAAATGTGAATACAATCTTTTATTATAATAATCATTATATTTATATATCAAATAAATTAAATATAAATAATTTTATTGATAAATATTCAAATAATGATCAAAAAATAAATTAATAATTTATTATTAATAAGATAGATATCAATTAATATATAATTACAAAACCTAAAATGATTCAGAAGCAAAGCAAAATATATTACTATATAATAATTTTTTGCTTTAAATTTTTTTTTCTTTTAAAAAGTTTATCTATAATTTTTTGATGAAAAACAATATATATAAATTATATTTGTCTAACTCAATATATTTTGTAATTAATATTTATATATAAATATTACAATTAATTAATTATAATGAATATTTAAAAATTATAATGAAAAAATAATGAGATTTAATAATTATTATTTATTATTTAAAAATACCGATTTAATTTAAATTAGATCTGTGTCACTTATAATTTATTTTGTAATTAATATTTCTATAAAAATAAACTGATAAATAATTAAAATAAAAATTTAAAATTATACTGAATTAAAATTAAAATGAGATTTATGATTTATTATTAATCTATACCAGTTTAATTGAATAAGTATTTAAGGTTTTGTCATTTAGGAGTTTATCAATTTATGTTCTTTGGCTTTTAGTGGTTTATATGTTTTATTTAAAAAATAAATTAACAATAAATATATATTTAATATATTTTAATATTTTCAAATGTTATAACCTTTCAAAATATATTAATTTTTAACTTTTTTTTAAAAGTGAATACAATCTTTAGTTATAATAATCATTATATTTAAAATGATAAATATAAAGTAAAATATAATTATAAAACCTAAAATGATTTAGAATCAAAGCAAAATATAATACTTTATAATAATTTTTTATTTTGAAATTTTTTTTTCTTCCAAAAAGTTTATTTATAATTTTTTGATGAAAAATAATATATATAAATTAAATTTGTCTAACTCAATTTAGTTTGTAATTAATATTTATAGATAAATAAACAAATAAATAATTAAAATGAATATTTAAAATTATAATCAAAAAAATAAAATTTATTATTTATTATTTAGGGATACCGGTTTAATTTATATTAGAATTGTCTGACTAATAATTTATCTTGTAATTAATATTTCTATAAAAATAAACTGATAAATAATTGTATGACTAATAACTTATAATTATTTAGTGGTTTATAGTTTTTATTTAAAAAATAAAATAAAAAAAATTATTTTTATTATTTTTTGATATTTTCAAAGGTTAAAACATTTGAAAATATAATAATTTTTAAATTTTTGTCAAAAAGTGAATATATATTTATTTATAATAATCATAATAATTATATATAATATAAATTCAATATAAACAATTTTATTGATAGATATTCTAATAATTATCAAAAAATAAATTAAAAATCTATTATTAATAACATTGATATTACTTAAAATATAATATCAAAACCTAAAATGATTCAAAAGCAAAGAAAAATATATTACTTAATAATTATTATTTGTTTTTAAATTTTTATTCTTTTAATAAGCTTATCTATTTTTTGATGAAAAATAATTTTTATAAATTATATTTTTTACTCATAATTTATTTTATAATTAATATATATATATATATATATATAAATAAAAGAATCAAAATTAATTTTTTAAATTATAATGAAAACAAATAAAAATGAGATTTATTAATTATTATTTAGGATATACCAGTTTAAAGGATTATCTATATAGGGGTATCAGGATTTTGTAGTTTAGTGATTTAAGTGTTTAGTTATTTAGTAGTTTATATGATTTATTTAAACAATAAAATAACATAAAAAATATTTGTTTTTTATTTTTTCACATGTTAAAAGAATATAATCTTTGAAAATATAATAATTTAAAATTTTATTTCAAAAGTGAATATAATATTTAGTTATTATAATTATTAAATATATATATATATCATATAAATTCAATATAAACATTTTTATTGATACATATTATAAGAATGATAACAAAAGAATTTAATAATCTATTATTAATAAGGTAGATATAAATTAAATTATAATTACAAAACCTAAAATGATTCAGAAACAAAGCAAAATATATTACTATTTAATAATTTTTAGTTTTTAGTTTTTTTCTTCTTTTAATTAGTTTATCTATATTTTTTTTGTTTAAAAAAATTTATATAAATTTTACTTGTATAACTTATACTTTATTTTGTAATTAATATTTATATAAAAATAAATAAATAAATAATTAAAATGAATATTTAAAATTATAATGAAACAAAAATGACATTTATTATTTATTATTTAAAGTATACCAGTTTAATTTAAATTATATCTGTCTAACTAATAATTTATTTTGTAATTAATATTTCTATAAAAATAAACTGATTAATAATTAAAATAAAAATTCAAAATTATGCTTAATAAAAATTAAAATGAGATTTATGATTTATTATTAATGTATACCAATTTAATAGTTTTAAGTATTTTGAAGTTTTTTCGTTTAGGAGTTTAACAATTTATGTTTTTAGGCATTTAGTGGTTTATAGGTTTTATTAAAACAATAAAATAACAAAAAAAATTTGTAATTTTTTCTCATTTTCATAGGTTATAACCTTTGAAAATATAAATATATTTAAAATTTTTAAAATGTGAATACAATATTTAGTTATAATAATTTTAATAATTATATATCATATAAATTCAATATAAACAATTTTATTGATTGATATTATAATAATGATCAAAAATTAAATTAATAAACTATTTATAATAAGATTGATATTAATTAAAAAATATTTACAAAACCCAAATTGATTCAAAATTAAAGGAAAAAATATTACTGGATAATAATTTTTAAATTTTTACTTCATTTATAAGCCTATATATTTCTTTTGATTAAAGATAAATTATTTAAATTATATTTGTTGCACTCATAATTTATTTTGTAATAAATATTTTTATAAAAATAAACTTATAAATAATTAAAATGAATATTTAAAATAATAATAAATTGAAATAAAAATTAGATTTCTTAATTATTAAGTACCATATAGCGGTTTAATGGTTTATGTATTAGGCATTACGGGCCTTAAGAGTTTAATGATTTTAATGTGTATGCATTTAGTAGTTTACAGGTTTTATTTAAAAATAAAAATTACAAAATATTTATTTTTATTATAGGTTTTAAATATTTATTTTAATTATTTATAAGTTTATTTTATAGAAATATTTATTACAAAATAAATTATGAGTGTGACAAATATAATTTAAATAATTTATTTTTAATCAAAAAATATATACGCTTATAAAAGAAGAAAAATTTTAAAAATTAAAAATTATTATCCATTAATATTTTACTTTAATTTTGAATCAATTTGGGTTTTGTTAATATTTTTTATTTAATATATATCTTATTAATAATAGTTTATTAATTTAATTTTTGATCATTATTATAATATCTATCTATAAAATTGTTTATATTCAATTTATATCATATATAATTGTTAAAATTATTATAACTAAATATTGTATTCACATTTCAAAAAATTTTAAATATTATTATATTCTCAAAGGTTATAACCTATGAAAATGACAAAAGATTACAAATTTTTTTTTTATTTTATTTTTAAAATAAAACCTATAAACCACTAAATGCCTAAAAAAATAAATCACTAAATTCCTAAATGACAAAACTTCTAAATACTTAAACTATTAAATTGGTATACATTAATAATAAATCATAAATCTCATTTTAATTTTTATTAAGTGTAATTTTAAATTTTTATTTTAATTATTTATAAGTTTATTTTTATAGAAATATTAATTACAAAATAAATTATTAGTGAGTCAGATCTATTTTAAATAATTTATTTTTTATCAAAAAAATATATGTGCTTATAAAAAGAGGCAAAATTTTAAAAATAAAAATTTATTATTTTGTAATATATTTTATTTTGCTTTCGAATCATTTTAGTTTTTGCAATTATATTTTAATTTATATCATTCTTATTAAAACTAGTTTATTAATTTTTTAATGATCATTATTATAATATATATTAATAAAATTATTTATATTGAGTTTATATTATATATAATTATTAAGAATATTATAACTAAATATTATAATAACATTTAAAAAAAGTAAACATTATTATATTTTCAAAGGTTATAACCTTCAAAAATTAAAAAAAAATCAAAAAATTTAATTTTTTATTTTTTTATTCTTTAAATAAAAACTATAAATCACTAAAGTCCTAAACACTTAAATCACTAAAACCCAAAACACCTAAATAATTAAACCATTAAACTAGTATATCCTGAATAATAAATAATAAATCTCAATTTTATTTGTATTCATTATAATTTTAAAAATTCATTTTAATTATTTATTAGTTTATTTTTATAGAATTATAAATTAAAAATAAATTATGTGGAAGACAAATTTAATTTAAATAATTTACTTTTAATAACAAAAAATATAAACTTATAAAAAGAAGCAAAACATAAAAAAAAGTATTATTTACTATTATATTTTACTTTGATTTTGAATAAATTTATGTTTTGCAAATATATTTTAAAAAATATCTATCTTATTAATAATAGTTTATTAATTTATTTTTTGATCATTAATATAATATCTATCAATATTTTTTGAATTAACCTGATATATTTTATTTGCAAATAGATTTTTTGATCATTAATAATTCAATATAATTGTTTATATTTAATTAACATGATATATAATTATTAAGATTATCATAACTAAATATAGTATTAACATATATAAAAAATTTCAAAATTATTACATTTTCTAAGGTTATAACCTTCAAAAATGAGAAAAAATAACAAAAATAAATTTTTTGTTATATCATTGTTTAAATAAAACTTATAAACCATTAAATGCCTAAATACACAAATCTCTAAACTCCTAAACCCCAAAGCCCCTAAATACATAAATCTTTAAACTCGTAAACCTTAAATATAATTTAAAAAATATATGAAATATTAATTACAAAATAAATTATGAGTGACAAATATAATTTAAATAATATATTTTTCAACAAAAAAAAATATAAGCTTATAAAATGAAGCAAAACCTAAAAAAAATTATTATTTAGTAATAAATTTTACTTTGATTTTGAATCATTTTAGGTTTTTTAATTATATTTTAATTTATATCTATCATATTAATAATAGTATATTAATTTATTTTTTTATAATTGATATCATATCTATCAATAAAATTATTTATAATTAGTTTATATATTATATATAATTATAATGATTATTATTACTAAATATTTTATTCACATTTTAAAAAAATTTTAAATTATTATATTTTCAAATGTTATGATATTTTAAAATTTGAAAAAATATCAAAAATAATTTTTTTCTTATTTCATTATTTAAATAAATGCTATAAACAATTAAATTCCGAAATACTTAAATCAATAACTTCTAAATCTGGAAAACCCTAAATAAATAAATTTTTTAAACATGTATATCCTAAATAATAAATAATAAATAATAAATCTCATTTTTATTTTTTTCTTTATAATTTTAAATATTCATTTTAATTATTTATTTGTTTATTTTTATATAAATATTAATTACAAAATAAATTATAAGTTAGACAAATATAATTTATATAAATTATTTGTCAACAAAAAAATATAGATAAACTTATTAAAAGAAGAAAAAAATTCAAAACAAAAAATTATTATATAGTAATATATTTTACTTTGTTTATGAATCAATTTAGATTTTGTAATTTTATTTTAATTGATATCTAATTTATTATTATTAGATTATTAATTTATTTTTTGTTCATTATTAGAATATTTATCAATAAAAATATTTATATTTAATTTATATGATATATAAATATAATAATTATTATAACTAAATATTGTATTCACTTTTGAAAAAAATTTTAAAATTATTATATTTTCAAAGATTATATCCTTTGAACTTGTGAAAAAAAATATTTTTTATTATTATTTCATTGTTTAAATAAAACCTATAAATTACTAAATGCCTAACAACTTAAATCACTAAACTAAAAAATCCCTATACCCCTATATAGATAATTGTTTAAATGGGTATACCCTAAATAATAATTAATAAATCTCATTTTTTATTTGTTTTCATTATAATTTAAAAAATTCATTTTGATTGTTTAGTTATATATATATATATATATATTAATTATAAAATAAATTAATGTTAAAAATATAATCTATAAAAATTTATTTTTCATCAAAAAATTGATAAGCTTATAAAAAGAATACAAATTTAAAAACAAATAATTATTATTAAGTAATATATTTTGCTTTTCTTTTGAAACATTTTAGGTTTTGATATTATATTTTAAGTAATATCAATATTATTCATAATAGATTTATAATGATAATTATTAGAATATCTATCAATAAAATTGTTTATTTTGAATTTATATGATATATAATTATTATGATTATTATAAATAAACATTTATTCACTTTTGAAAAAAATTTAAAAATTATTATATTTTCAAATGTTATAACCTTTGAAAATATCAAAAAATAATAAAAATTTTTTTTTTATTTTCTTAAATAAAAACAATACACTACTAAATGCATACACAATTAAATTAGTAAACTCCTAAACCACGTAATTCCTAAATACATAAACCATTAAACTGCTATATACTACTTAATAATTAATAAATCTAATTTATATTTATTATAATTTTAAATATTGATTTTAATTATTTATTTGTTTATTTTTATAGAAATATTTATTACAAAATAAGTATGATTGTGACAAATATAATTTAATTAATTTATTTTTAATAAAAAAAATAATTGCTTATAAAAGATGTAAAAATTTAAAAATTAAAAATTATTATCTAGTAAAATATTTACTTTAATTTTGAATGAATTTGGGTTTTGTAAATAATTTTAATTAATATCTATCTTTTTATCAATAGTTTATTAATTTAATTTTTGATCATTATTATATTATTTATCAATAAAATTGTTTATATTGAATTTATATGATATATAATTATTAATATTATTATAACTAAATATTGTATTCACATTTCAAAAAATTGTAAATTTTATTATATTTTCAAAGGTTATAACCTATGAAAATGATAACAAATTATAGAAAATTTTTTTGTTATTTTATTTTTTAAATAAAACCTATTAACTACTAAAAGCCTAAAAACATAAATTGCTAAACTCCTATACGATAAAACCTCTAAATACTTATTCCATTAAAATGGTATAGATTAATAATAAATAATAAATCTCATTTTAATTTTTATTTAGTATAATTTTAAATTTTTATTTTAATTATTTATTAGTTTATTGTTATAGAAATATTAAATACAAAATAAATTATTAGTGAGACGGATCTAATTTAAATTAAAAAAGTATCCCTTAATAATAAATAATAAATCTCATTTTTTTCATTATAATTTTAAATATTCATTTTAATTATTTATTTGTTTATTTATATATAAATATTAATTACAAAATAAATTGAGCTAAACAAAAATAATTTATATAAATTATTTTTCATCAAAAAATTATAGATAACCTTTTTAAAATAAAAAAATATTTTAAAACAAAAAATTATTATATAGTAATATATTTTGCTTTGCTTCTGAATCATTTTAGGTTTTGTAATTATATTTTAATTGATATCTATCTTATTAATAATAGATTATTAATTGATTTTTTGATCATTAATAGAATATTTATCAATAAAATTGTTTATATTGAATTTACATGATATATAATAATAATGATTATTATAACTAAATATTATATTTACATTTGAAAATAATTTAAAAATTATTATATTTTTAAAGGTTATCATCTTTGAAAACGAGATAAAATCACAAAAATAAATTTTTTGTTATTTTATTGTTTATATAAAACCTATAAACTACTAAATGCCTAAATGCTTAAATCATTAAACTCCTAAACCTTAAAACCCCAAAACCCATAAATACTTAAATGTTTAAACTATCTTTATTGGTTTATGTAATTATAAATAATATATAAATATCTATCAATATATAATAGTTTATTAATTTATTTTTTGATCATTATTATATTTATATTTATATTTCGTTTATTAATATCTTTCAATAAAATTGTTTATTTTTAATTTACATGATATATAATTATTAAGTTTATTATAACTAAATATTGTTTTCACATTTGAAAAAAATTTAAAAATTATAATATTTATAAAAGTTATAATCTTCAAAATTGAAAAAAAAATTTGAAAAATATTTTTTTTGTTATTTCATTATTTAAATAAAACATATAAACTACTAAATGCCTAAACACTTAAATCACTAAACTCCTAAACTCTTAAATACTTAAACCATTAAACCGGTATACCCTAAATAATTAATCATAAATCTCATTTTTATTTGTATTCATTATAATTTCAATATTCATTTTAATTATTTATTAGTTTATTTTTTTAAAATATTAATTGCAAAATAAAATTATGAAAGAGACAAATATAATTTAAATAATTTATCTTCATCAAAAAAAATTTATAAGCTTATAAAAAGAATCAAAAAATAAAAATAAAAAATTATTATTTAGTAATATATTTTACTTTGATTTTGAATCTTTTTAGGTTTTGCAAATATATTTTAATTAATATCTATCTTATTAATAATAGTTTATTAATCTATTTTATGAGCAGTATTATAATATCGATCAATAAAATTATTTATATTGAATTTACATAATATTTAATTTTTATGATTATTATAATTAAATATTGGTTTAGCATTTGAAAAAAAATTAAAAATTATAATATTTTCAATGGTTATAACCATGAAAATGAGAAAAAATCATAAAAATAATTTTTTTGTTATTTAATTATTTAAATAAAATTTATAAACCACAAAATACCTAAATACTTAAATTACTAAACTCCTAAACCAAGATACTGCTCCACCACACACACATAGCGACGGAGCACAGTACACACGTGCACATATTCTTATTCATTTTGGTGTACTATTTAGAGGAGCCAGAGTCCTGGAAGCAGCCAGAAGTATGGGCCACCAGCTTGTAGAGGGCCCCGCTAGCAAGCCGGGATGATAACATTCAAACAACAGATGAGATAGAGCAAAGTGGTCGGGAGTAAACTCATGAGTAGCTAGGAGTGGGTCCCACTAGCCCAACAAGGCAGCATAGAGGGCCACCCAACCGTCGCCCAATAGGAGTAGTGGGTAATCCAGGATTAATTGGAGAGCCAGCAATATCTGAAGCATCACCAAGTCAGGCTAGTTAGCAATGGAGTCCAGACCAGTAACAGGGGAGCGAAAGATTCAAACTTGTAGTTTATGTTTGTAGTCTTATTTGTATTTTAGACTTTGTATGCACCATGTACTTGCAGAGATGGATCATGACATACTCACACATACAATCTTATCTGTTCTCTATGTAGCATGCAATGAGGACAACTGGACCCATTAGTATATCTAAGTGAGGCCCACTTATTCATTTTGTAAATACACATTAGGCGATGCTACACTCTCGGGAGCAGAAGACCCATCTTTATAGCATTTTGTAATTATACTCGTATTCTTGCTTGGTTGTACGCGTAGATAATTAGACTATAAGATGGACCTCATCACACATGCACACCGATGCTTGCATATTTTTTGATATTTTGTCGGTGCAACATACTGCCACTTCTTGGAGCTCAAGGAGGAAGCATTCTAACCCGAGAGATACTCTATTGAGGATCATTGGTGCAAAAGAATGTGGAATTCAGAGGTGAGAATGAATTGACAAAGTGCCCTAAATATGGAAATGTGGATTTATGGTTATTCAATTTTACATGTATTCCATTGCATAGCAATGACATAGGCAAATGCTTGTTGCTGCATGTCACACACATGCACAATCTTTTATTTGCATAGTTTTAATATGCTGCATCATCCAGGTTCCTCCAAAAGGCTTTGACAAATCCGAATGGAAAGGATGGAGTGCGCATAATGACTCAATGACAACTCTGAAGTCCGGGAATGCCAGATGATTTTAGTTGTATTGGTATGCTTGGAATTATTAGGCTTTAAGTTTTTTTATCTATTTTATGCATAGAATCATTAAGGTACATAGGATTTGGTGGGCTGGCCTAAATTAGTCAGCTTTTTAGACTCTTGTAAGTTGTGTGCCTAAATCATAAATAAAGTGTGTATTTTCTGAAATAAAAACAAAAAAAAAACCATAAACCCTAAACTTTAAATCCTAAACGTTAAACCATAAACTATAACCCTAATCCATAAACCTCAAATCCTAAATCTCATGTTTTGCACTTTTATAATCAAATGACTAAGTGTTAAATTTAAATTGGAATTCACAACTTTTAAGAATGTCACAGATTTATCGTTTTGTTTATGTAACACAAAGTCATGACTCAAGGGGTGTGTTATGGATTCAGTCTCTTTCTTGCTTTAGATTATTGTAGCATTAGCAATTATCATGATTGTATATTTTGTATCTAGAACACAAAATCATATCGATGAGAAAATGCCATAACTTGTGTCTCTCTGTTGAACATATTATTATGGCACTAAGAATGATCATGAATACATATTTAATCACTATAATACTGGGTCACAGTATTGGATATGACCATAGCTTGTGCATTTTATCTATATATTGCAAAGTTAATGTACTAGGAATGATTATAACTTTGGACATTCCTCAAGAGCAAAAGTCATGGCCCTAGAAATAGTTAAAGCTCGAGTACTACTCTTTATAAATGTCTATAGCTAAAATTCATGGGATTGGAAATATCACTATAGCTTTTTCCTTTGATTTGTGACCTCAAGTGTCAATATGCAATACTAATAAATTGAGCAATGATTAAAACCTTTTATACATTTGAATATGATTCATTTACAAATTCTTGGGTATTGTGAGCTTGTTACATAACTCATTTAATAAAAAAAGAAAGAAATGAAACTTTTCATATCCATGAGGATATAAAAAAAGGCTTAGACATGCCAATAAAATAAATTTTTTGATTCTTGATTGAAAGAGAACCCATACTTCTTGCCCTGCTCAAACCCCCCTGGGGCTAGTTTGTTCTAATATGCTACAAGGTGGTTATTTTTTTAGAGGTGAACTATGTTTTAAAAATATTGCTTTGAGTGTGTGCATGAGAGATATTTTAGAAGAAATTATAATAATCAATATAAATAGCATCCTCAACAATTAGCTATTTCAACACATAGGTGTAAAACTTTGGTTTAGTCTGTTAGCGTACATTAGTCAAATTACCTTTGATAGCCTAGTGATTCAACATTAAATATGATGAGACATAATAGAGATAAAATAAAAGCTCCTATAAATTTGGTTAGAGCTTTAGCAATCATTCTAGAATTGAGAGAGGAACAAAATTAAATATTTTAATTATTCAATATAATTTTAATTATCTATGAATTTATTTTTATTAAAATATTAATTACAAAATAAATTATTAGTGAGACAGATCTAATTTAAATTAAACCGGTATATCCTAAATAATAAAGAATAAATCTCATTTTTTTTCAATTTAATTTTAAATATTCAAATTTAATTATTTATTTGTTTATTTTTATATAAATATTAATTACAAAATAAATTATGAGTTACACAAATATAATTTATATAAATTATTTTTCATCAAAATAATATAGATAAACTTTTTAAAAGAAAAAAAATTTCAAAACAAAAAATTAATATATAATAATATATTTTGCTTTGCTTCTGAATCATTTAGGTTTTGTAATTATATTATAATTTATATCCATCTTATTAATAATAGATTATTAATTTTTTTTTGATCATTATTAGAATATTTATCAATAAAATAGTTTATATTGAATTTATATGATATATAAATATAATGATTATTATAACTAAATATTGAATTCCCTTTTGAAAAAAATTTAAAAATTATTATATTTTCAAAGGTTATAACCTTAAAAAATGAGAAAAAATAATAAAAATAAATTTTTTGTTATTTCATTTTTTAAATAAAACCTATAGATCATTAAATGCTTACTTACGTAAATTAGTAAGCTCATAAATCCCGACACCCCTAAATACATAAACCTTTTAAAACTATATACTACTTAATAAATAATAAATCTTTTTTTTCTATTTATTAGAATTTTTAATATTCATTTTAATTATTTATAGTTTAATTGTTTAGAAAAATTAATTAAAAATAAATTCGAGGGAGACAAATATTATTTAAATAATTTATTTTAAAAAAATATATGTGCTTATAAAAAGAAATAAAATTTTAAAAATTAAATATTATTATTTAGTAATATATTTTGATTTGATTTTGAATCATTTTGTGTTATGTAAATATATTTTAATTAATATTTATATTATTAATAATAGTTTATTAATTTAATTTTGATCATTATTATAATATCTATCAATAAAATTATTTATATTGAATTTATATGATATATAATTAGTAAGATTAATATAATTATACATGGTATTCACATTTCAAAAAATTTTAAAAATTATTTTATTTTCAAAGGGTATAACCATATAAAATCAGAAAAAATCTAAAAAAAAATTTTATTTTAATAATATAAATAAAACCTATAAACCACTAAATACCTAAAAACATAAATTGATAAACTCCTAAATGACAAAACTACTAAATAATCAAACCATTAAACTGGGATACTACGTATAATAAATCATAAATCTCATTTTAATTTGTATTCATTATAATTTGAAATATTCATTTTAATTATTTATTAGTTTATTTTTTATAGAAATATTAATTACAAAATAAATAATGAGAGACAACTAGAATTTTAATAATTTAGTTTTAATCAAAAAAAAATATAAGCTTATAAAAAGAAGTAAAATTTAATAATAAAAATTTATTATTTAGTAATATATTTTACTTTGATTTTGAATCATTATGTATAGGTTTTGCAATTATATTTTAATTGCTATCAATCTTATTAATAATAGTTTATTAATTTATTATTTGATTAATTTTATAATATCTAAATATAATATTACTTATATTGAATTTAAATGTTTTATAATTAATAAGATTATTATAACTAAATATTATATTTACATTTGAAAAAAATTTTAAAATTATTATATTTTCAAAGGTTATAACCTTCAAAAATGATAAAAAATAACAAAAATAATTTTTTTATTATTTTATTATTAAAATAAAACGTATAAACCACTAAATGCCTAAACATTTAAATCTCTAGACTCCTAAACCCCAAACCCCCTAAATACTTAAACCATTAAACCTATATAACCTAAATAATAAATAATAAATCTCATTTTTATTTGCATTCATTATTATTTTAAATATTCATTTTAATTATTTTTTAGTTTATTTTTATAAAAATATTAATTACATTATAAATAATGAGTGAGACATATATCATTCAAATAAATTATTTTTTATGAAAAAAAATATAAGCTCATAAAAATAAACAAAATTTCAAAAATTTAAACTTTTATTTAGTAATATAATTTTCTTTGATATTGAATTATTTTGGGTTCTGCAAATAAATTTTAATTAATATCTGTCTTATTAATAATAGTTTAGAAATTTATTTTTTGATCATCAAAGTAATATATATTAATAAATTTTTTTATATTGAATTTACATCAAATATAACTATTAAGATTATTATAACTAAGTATTGTATTCATATTTTAGACATAATTAAAAATTATTATATTTTCAATGGTTATAAAATTTGAAAATCAGGAAAATTCATAAAAATAAATTTTTTGTTATTTCATTGATTAAATAAAACATATAAATCAATAAATAAAACCTAAATGTGTATACATATAAATCAATAAACTCATTAACCCCAAAACCACATTAAACTTAAACCATTAAATAGGTATACCCTAAATAATAAATCATAAATCTCATTTTTATTAGTATTCATTATAATTTTATATATACATTTTAATTATTTATTAGTTTATTTTTATAGAAATATAAATTAAAAAATAAATTAATAGTTAGACAAATATAATTTAAATAATTTATTTTTCATCAAAAAATAAATAAGCTTATAAATGGATACAAAAATTCAAAAATTTAAAATTAATATTTCGTAAAATATTTCACTTTGATTTTGAATCATTTTAGGTTTTGTAAATATATTTTAAATAATATTTATCTTATTAATATTTGTTTATTAATCTTTTGTATGATCATTATTATAATATATATCAATATAATTGTTTATATTGAATTTACATGATATATAATTATTAAGATTATCATAACTAAATATAGTATTCACATTTAAAAAAAATTTAAAAATTGTTATAGTTTCAAAGGTTATATTAAATTTTGTTATTTTATTTTTTAAATAAAACCTATAAACCACTAAATGCTAGAGGTACTCATGGGACGAGACGTGATGGAGATTACAAATCCCCAGTCCCTTCCTACAGTTCGGATATTTTTTTTGAAGATCCAGATTCATCTCATAGGTTGAAAATATCAGGACGGGACGAGACGGAGATCGGGGATTTTGTGTAGGAGAAAACGGTTCCGGCACGAAACGGAGTTCGGCCATTTTTTTCAATTTTTTTTTCTTAACCCAACCAAGTTAGTTCATGTCAAAACCTTTTGTTGTACCATTTACCATTCCTTAGTTGTGTATCTTTCAAACTCAAATAGGGTCAATTTTATTTTGTCAAATAGGCTGAATACCGCAAATGAGTTCCATTATCTTGTCAAAAGCTTTGATGTGCAGAAATGGATAGAAATGTTAAATAGAACGGGACCAAGTTGTGTGCTTAATTTGGTTCTTTATTTTTTCACAAGTAGGCTTTGTTCAGCCGAGTGAAAGTTTACAATAATAGTAATACTACATTTTTTAAATAATTACTTAAAATATTAAGGTATAGCTAAAGATGACCACAAACATTGGTAGCATCAATTACTACTTAAGTAATTGCTAAAATTAGGCAGCTTAATATAAAAAAATACAACTAATAACAACCATAATAATAATCATTTCAAAGGTCCGTCTCAGAACAGCAACGAAAATCCAAACCCAATTAATTATTTCTTCTACAACTCCTCCCTTTTCTTCCTCGACTGTAGAAGGACAACCAAAGATGAAACTGTGTTAATCATGTAGACATAAATTTCTAAGATGAAAGAGTAATAAAAAAACAAAATATTACCATATAAATTTAACACACACATTCCAAATTTAGTTGGCCAACTATAGTTGGAAGAATATTTGGATCTTGTGACCCCTCTGAAAATTATAATTGAAACATATTTTTATTAAATTGAATGAATAAAATAAGTAAAAGTGAAATTAAAATTTACAAGATTTGTATACTAACCTGATCATTATCATCAATGTCTTGAACTAATTCTTCAATTTCAATATGTTTGTTTGAGCTTTTCAACCAATCTTTTAGATATATGAGAACTTCAGCTATAATAGGTGTTAAAGAACTTCTAAATTTATATAAAGTTCTCCCCCCAATGCTAAATGTAGATTCGTAGGCCATAGTAGATGCTTGGATAGCCAATACATCCCTTGCTACCTTTGCCAAAAAAGTATACTTAACCTCATTTACCTTCCACCAGTTTAAAAGATTAAAATCAATTCTAGTTTTTTCAAGTTTGTCCTACAAGTACCTATCCAACTCTTCCAAAGCTGCAACTTCTTGTTCTTTCTCCAATTCAACAAAAAAATCACCAACATAAGTATCACTACCATCAAATAAATCATCTTCTTTTGATTCATCTTCATTTAAATCTTTATAATCATCCATCATCTCATTTAAAGAATTTAAACCTTTTTCACCAAATTTTTAGCCAATTCATCTCCATAATGCTAAGTGTACTCAACCTTAAAATATTTGAGCTTATATCTAGGTTCCAACACTACTGCTACAAAAAGCATAATATTTGTTGACTAAAGAGAACCCCAATATTTGTTAAATTTTTTCTTCATTTTCATACTCATTTCAGACACCATTGTATCTCTACTATATTCACAAAGCACAATTTTTTTTCAAAATTCTAATAATGTCAAAAAAATAAATACTAGAGGTAGAATATGATGAGTAAGAAAATTTACAAGTTACCTCATAAAAAGTTTTCAAGAAATGAGCAAAAATTTTGGCGTTTGTTCAGTCTCTCTCTGTTGGAACATTTGAACCAAACTCCTTCAAAAACCTTTTGTCTTTGTCCTCCAACTTATCAAATTCTTTTTAATATTTTATATCAGTTTGTAGCATCAAATAAGTTGAATTCCATCTTGTAGGACAATCTAATTTCAATGAAGATCCATATGTCACATTTGCTTCTTCAACACATAACTTAAACAAATCTAATCTTTTCGGATTGCTCCTCACATATTTCACCACACCTCTAATTTTTTGAATAGAACCCTCAACTACTGCAATGCCATCTCTGACAATTAAGTTTAGGATATGAGCACAACATATCATATTAAAATGCTCACCTCTCAAAGGAACAACACTTTTCTTCACAAGCCTTTTTTTTCAATTGTTTAACTGCAACATCATTATTTGATGCATTGTCAACAGTAATGCACATCAACTTTCTCAAACCCCATTCATTCATGCAAAACTCAATAGCATTTCAAATATTAACTCCAGAATGACTTTTAATTATACAAAATTTCAAAAGCCTTTTATACATATTTCATTGAGAATCAATGGAATGAACAGTCAAACATATATAAAACAAATTTTGAATGCTAGTCCAAGTGTCGGTAGTCAATGAAACTCTACAACAATGAGATGATATGCTATCAAATAATTTTTTCTTTTCCTTCACAAACAAAGAAAAACAATCCCTCAGTATAGAGTGCCTAGATTGAATTTTAAATTGAGACACACTAACTTCACAAAACTTGTTAAACTCATCCCTCTCAATAAAACAAAAAGGCAATTCATCTTTTATGATCATTTTAACCAAAGCCTCCCTAACTTGTTGTTGATCAAATTGCCAACAAGTTAATTTATTATTCTCTAAACTAGTACCTTTAGTGAAACTCAACGAATATTGTGACTTGTCTTTCTCTTTGTGAGCTTCTATTAATTATTTTTTGTGTGGAAATTTCCTACAAGTCTTTCTAAAATATTTCCATAAACCCGAAGTACCTTGATCACTTTTTACCAAATATTCTTTCCTACACCATATACAAGCTGTCCTACCAGTTTCATTTTTATATGAATCAACTAATATCTCATAAGTTTCCCAAATAGCAGACTTATACCTTTTATGAGCTTGAGGTTCATATTAACCTTGACTTTCTTTTACAATTGGAATTGAAAAACCTGTAGAAACAATAGCAGGGTTTGTGAAAGGATGATGATTGGATTTACCAATACTTTGATCTTTTGAGATGTGATCATCTTCAATTTATTATATTTTTCGTTTACCACTAGATTGTGCCATCTAAATTGCAATTAATTAATATTATATGTTAAGCATAAATACATATAAATATTTCAAACAAGAAAGCTCTACAATACTAACTGTAACACATTCAGCCAACTCATTCGGCCCAACCACAACACCTCAACCAATACTCAACAAAATTGACTAAGACACATAATAATAATAATTAATCACTCAATTCTCGTCAGAAAAACAAACCAAAAGGCTGGTGGCATCTGGGACACGGTGGAGGCAACCAGAAGCGTGACAGACAAGGGTTGGACCTAACTGAACATGACTAAAATGGCGTGAGGTGGCATGGAACTCGTCGGAATAGCAATAGGTGCGTCGGAATTGGATGGGTAGTAGCGAAATTGGTGGCATCTTCATTTTATGTGTGTATATATATATATTAGTGGTTCTAATATCAATTTTTTAGGATGGGATGGTTCTCGGGATGGATATTGCTTAAGATCTGGAACCGTCCCAAAAGAAAAAATATGTAACATAACGGGACGGGAAAAGTTAAAGTCAACGGATTTTTCTCAGTACCAATTCTTTCGAGACAAGACTTCAGGTCGGGTCGTGAATCTCTAAGTCCTGTTAGCAACCCTACTAAAAGCATATAAAGTTAAATCAGTAAACTCCTAAACCCCGTAATGCCTAAATTTATAAACCATTAAACCGCTAAATACTACTTATATTACTTGATAATAATTTTTAATTTTTAAATTTATACCTCTTTTATAAGCATATATTTTTATTAGATAAATATTATATTATTTAAATTATATTTGTCCCACTCATAATTTATTTTGTAATAAATATTTCTAAATAAATACACTAATAAATAATTAAAATGAATATTTAAAAATATAATAAATAGCAATAAAAAATTGATTTATAATAGATTTAGTAAGAAGTATTATATAAATATAATAATTTTAAAATTTTTTTCAAAAGTGAATACTATATTTGGTTATAATAATATTTTTATTTATATATCATATAAATTCAATATAAATATTTTTATTGAAATATATTCTAATAATGATCAAAAAATAAATTAAAAATATATAATTAATAAGATAGATATCAATTAAAATATAATTAAAAAACCAAAAATGATTTAGAAGCAAAGCAAAATATATTACTATATAATAATTTTTTGTTTTGAAATTTTTTTTTAAAAGTTTATCTATATATTTTTGATGAAAAATAATTTATATAAATTATATTTGTGTAATATTTAATTTATTTTGTTATTAATATTTATATAAAAATAAACAAATAAATAATTAAAATGAATATTTAAAATTATAATGAAAAAAAATGAGATTTATTATTTATTATTTAGGGTATACCTGTTTAATTTAAATTAGATCTGTTTCACTAATAATTTAATTTGTAATTAATATTTCTATAAAAATAAACTGATAAATAATTAAAATAAAAATTTAAAAGTATACTGAATAAAAATTAAAATGAGATTTAAGATTTATTATTAATGTATACAGTTTAATGGTTTTGACATTTAGGAGTATAGAGATTTATATTTTTAGGCATTTAGTATTTTATAGGTTTTATTTTAATAATAAAATAACAAAAAAAATTTTGTAATATTTTCTAATTTTAAGAGGTGATAACCTCTGAAAATATAATTAAATTTAAGATTTTCTGAAATTTGAATACAATATTTAGTTATAATAATATTAATAATTATATATCATATAAATTCAATATAAACAATTTTATTAATAGATATTATAATAATGATCATAAATTTTATTAATAAATAATTAATAATAAGATAGATATTAATTAAAAAATATTTAGAAAACCCAAATTGATTCAAAATTAAAGTAAAATACATTACTGAATAATAATTTTAATTTTTAAATTTTACTTCTTTTATAAGCATAGATATCTTTTTTGATTAAAAATAAATTATTTAAATTATATTTGTCCAACTCATAATTTATTTTGAAATAAATATTTCTATAAAAATAAATTAATAAATAATTAAAATGAATATTTAAAATTATAATAAATAAAAATAAAAATTAGATTTATTAATTATTATGTAATATATAGCGGTTTAATGGTTTATGTATTTAGGTATTACGTGGTTTAAGAGTTTATAGATTTAATTGTATATGCATTTAGTGGTTTATAGTTTTTATTTTAAAAATAAAATAACTAAAAATTTATTTTCATTACTTTTTGATATTTTCAATGGTTATAACCTTTGAAAATATAATAATTTTTAATTTTTTTTTCAAAAGTGAATTCAATATTTAGTTATAATAATCATTATATTTATATTTCATATAAATTCAATATAAATAATATTATTTATAAATATTCTAATAATTATCAAAAAATAAAATAATAATCTATTATTAATAAGATAGATATCAATTAAAATATAATTACAAAACCTAAAATGATTCAGAAGCAAAGCAAAATATATTACTATATAAAAATTTTTTGTTTTGAATTTTTTTTTCTTTTTAAAAGTTTATCTATATTTTTTTTATGAAAAATATTTTAAATAAATTATATTTGACTAATTAATAATTTATTTTTTAATTAATATTTATATAAAAATTAATAATTAATATTTAAAATTATAATGAAAAAAAATGAGATTTATTATTTAGTACTAAATAATAATTTTTTTTAATGTTTTGCTTTTTTTAGAAGTTTATATTTTTGTTTTTAAAAATAAATTATTTAAATTATATTTGTCTTACACATAATTTATTTTTTATTTGATAATTCTATAATAATAAACTAATAAAAAATTAAAATGAATAATTAAAATTATAATGAATACAAATAAAATTGAGATTTATTATTTATTATTTATTATTTAGGATATACCGGTTAAATGGTTTAAGTATTTAGGTATTTTGTGGTTTAGGAGTTTAGTTATTTAATTGTTTAGACCTTTAGTGATTTATAGTTTTTATTTAAAGAATGAAAAAACAAAAAATTTAATTTTTTGATTTTTTTTAATTTTTGAAGGTTATAACCTTTGAAAATATAATAATTTTTAATTTTTTTTAAATGTGAATATAATATTTAGTTATAATAATGTTAATAATTTTATATAATGTAAACTAAATATAAATAATTTTATTAATAAATATTATAATAATGATCAATAAATTAATTAATAAACTAGTATTAATAAGAATGATATAAATTAAAATATAATTGTAAAATCTAAAATGATTCAAAATCAAATTAAGATATATTAATAAAAAATAATTTTTTAATTTTAAAATTTTGCTTCTTTTTATAAGCATATATTTATTTTTGATGAAAAATAAATTATTTAAATTATATTTGTCTCACTAATAATTTATTATGTAATTAATATTTCTATAAAAATAAACTGATAAATAATTAAAATGAATATTTAAAATTATAATGAATACTAATAAAAATTAAAATTATGATTTATTATTTAGACTATACTAATTTAATGTTTTGAGTATTTATGAGCTTCGGAGATTAGGAGTTTAGTCATTTTAGTATTTAGTCATTTTAGTATTTTGTCATTTAGTAGTTTATAGATTTTATTGAAAAAATAAAATAAAAAAAAGTATTTTTGTTACTTTTTTTCATTTTTGAAGGTTATAACCTTTGAAAATATAATAATTTTTATTTTTTTTTGAAAAGTGAATACAATATGATGTTAATAATCATAATAATTAAATATCATATAAATTCAATATAAATTATTTTATTGGTATATATTATAATAATGATCATAAAAAATAATAAATAATTATTAATTAGATAAATATTGTTTATAATATATTTGCAAAACCTAAAATGATTGAAAATCAAAGTGAAATATTTTACTAAATATTAATTTTAAATTTTTAAATTTGTGTATCCATTTATATGAATATATATTTTTTGATGAAAAATAATTTTTTTTAATTATATTTGTCTTACGAATAATTTATTTTTTAATATATATTTCTATAAAAATAAACTATAAAATAATTAAGATGTATGTTTAAAATTATAATTAATTCTAATAAAAATGAGAATTATTATTTATTATATATAGTATACCGGTTTAATGGTTAAATTATTTAGGGGTTTTGTCATTTAGAAGTTTAGCAATTTATGTTTTTAGGCATTTAGTTGTTTATAGGTTTTATTTAAATAATAAAAATAAAATCTTTTTTTTTTGATTTTTTGTGATTTTCAAAGGTTATAATATTTGAAAAGAAAATAATTATTAAATTTTTTTTGAAATGTGAATACCATGTATAATTATATTAATCTTACTAATTATATATCATATAAATTTAATTTAAACATTTTTAATGATAGATATTATAATAATGATCAAAAATTAAATTAACAAACTAATATTAAAAATATAAATATTAATTAAAATATATTTACATAACACAAAATGATTCAAAATCAAATCAAAATATATTACTAAATAATAATATTTAATTTTTAAATTTTCCTTATTTTTTTATGCTTATATTTTTTTTAATTAAATATAAATTAGTTAAATATTTTTTGTTTCAATCGAAATTTATTTTGAATTAATTTTTCTAAAAAATTAACTATAAATAATTAAAATGAATATTTAAAATTATAATAAATAGAAATATAAATGAGATTAATTATTTAATAAGTAAAATATAGCTATTAAAAGGTATATGTATTTAGTGGTTTAGGGGTTTATAAGCTTATTGATTTAAGTAAGTAATCATTTAATGATGTATAGGTTTTATTTAAACAATGAAATAATAAAAAAAAATATTTTTTTTATTTTTTCACATTTTCAAAGGTTATAACCTTTTAAAATATAATAATTTTAAAATTTTTTTAATAAGTGAATATAATATTTAGTTATAATAATTTTAATAATTATATATCATATAAATTAAATATAAAAAATTTTATTGATAAATATTATAATAATGATCAAAAATTAAATTATTAAACTATTAATAATAAGATAGATATTAAACAAAAAATATTTACAAAACCCAAATTGATTAAAAATTAAAGTAAATAATATTACTAGATAATAATTTTTAATTTTTAAAATTTTACTTCTTTTATAAGCGTTTACATTTTTTTTGATTAAAAATAAATTATTTAAATTATATTTGTCGCACTCATAATTTATTTTGTAATAAATATTTCTATAAAATAAACTAATAAATAATTAAAATTAATATTTAAAATAATAATAAATGGAAATAAAAATTAGATTTTTTAATTATTAAGTAGTATATAGCAGTGTAATGGTTTGTGTATTTAGGCATTATGTGCCTTAGGAGTTTATTGATTTTATTTTGTATGCATTTAGTGATTTATAGGTTTTATTTAAAAATTAAAATAACAAAATATTTATTTTTATTATTTTTTGATATTTTCATAGGTTATAACATCTGAAAATATAATAATTTATAAAATTTTTTCAAATGTGAATTGAATATTTAGTTATAATAATCATTATATTTATATATCATATAAATTCAATATAAACAATATTATTGATAAATATTCTAAAAATGATCAAAAATTAAATTAATAATCTATTATTATTAATATTGATATCAATTAAAATATAATTAAAAAATCTAAAATGATTCAGAATAAATCAAAATATATTACTATATAATAATTTGTTGTTTTGAAATTTATTTTTCATTTAAAAAGTTTATCCCTATTTTTTTGATGAAAATTAATATATATAATTATATTTGTCTAAGTCATAATTTATTTTTTAATTAATATTTATATAAAAATAAACAAATAAATAATTAAAATGAATATTTAAAATTATAATGAAAAAGATAATATTGAGATTTATTCTTTATAATTTTGGGTATACTAGTCTAATTTAAATTAGATCTGTCTCACTAATAATTTATTTTGTAATTAATATTTCTATAAAAATAAATGGATAAATAATTAAAAATAAAATGTAAAATTATACGGAATAAAAATTAAAATGATGTTTATGAATTATTATTAATGTATACTAGTTTAATATTTTAAGTATTTAGAGGTTTTTTCGTTGATGACTTTAGCGATTTATGTTATTAGGCATTTAGTGGTTTTTAGGTTTTATTAAAACAATTAAATAAGAAAAAAAATTGTAATTTTTTCTAATTTTCTTTAGTTATAACCTTTGAAAATATAATAATATTTAAATTTTTTTGAAATGTGAATACTATGTATAATTACATTAATCTTACTAATTATATATCATATTAATTCAATATAAATAATTTTAATGATAGATATTATAATAATGATCAAAAATTAAATTAATAAACTATTTTTAATAAGATAGATATTAATTAAAAAATATTTATAAAACCCAAATTGATTCAAAATTAAAGTAAAAAATATTACTAAATAATAATTTTTTTTAGTTTTTGCTTCTTTTTTATAAGCTTATATTTTTTATTTATGAAAAATAAATTATTTAAATTATATTTGTATCACTCATAATTTATTTTGTAATTAATACTTTAATAAATTATTAAAATTATATTTAAGGTTTATTAGTTTAAAGGTTTATGTATTTAGGGGCTTTTGTGTTTAGAAGTTTAGATGTTTAAGTGTTTAGGCATTTTGTGGTTTATAAGTTTTATTTAAACAATGATATAACAAAAAATTTATTGTAATATTTTTTAAAATTTTGAAGGTTATAACCTTTGAAAATATAATAATTTTTAAATTTTTTTGAAATGTGAATATAATATTTAGTTATAATAATCTTAATAATTATAAGTCATTTAAATTCAATATAAATAATTACATTCTAGATATTATAATAATGATCAAAAAAAATTTAATCAACTATTATTAATAAGATAGATATTATTTAAAATATATTTGCAAAATCTAAATTTATTCAAAATCAAAGTAAAATATATTACTTAATAATAATTTTTTTAATTTTTTGCATTTTTTATAACTTTATATTTTTGTTATTATAAATAAATTATTTAAATTAATTTGACTTACTCATAATTTATTTTGTAATTTAAAATTATATAATAATAAACTAATAAATAATTAAAATAATTTTTTTAAAATTATAATGAATACAAATAAAATTTAGATTTATTATTTATTATTAAGGATATACCGGTTTAATGGTTTAAGTATTTAGGTGTTTTTGGGTTTAGGAGTTTAGTGATTTAAGTGTTTAGACCTTTGAAAATTTAATAATTTTAAATTTTTTTAAATTTAAATATAATATTTAGTTATAATAATTTTAATAATTATATATAATGTAAACTAAATATAAATAATTTTATTAATAGATATTATAATAATGAATACAAATTAAAATGTGATTTATGATTTATTATATATGGTATACCAGTTTAATGGATTGTTAATTTAGGGGTTTTGTCGTTTAGGAGTTTAGTAATTTATGTTATTAGGAATTTAGTGGTTTATAGTTTGTATTTATATAATAAAAATAAAAAAAAATTATTTGATTTTATCTGATTTTCAAAGGTTATAACCTTTAAAAATAAAATAATTTTTAAAATTTTTTGAAATGTGAATACTATGTATAATTATATTAATCTTACTAATTATATATCATATAAATTCAATATAAACTATTTTAATGATATATAGTATAATAATGATAAAAAATTAAATTAATAAACTACTATTAATAATATAAATTTTAATTAAAATATATTTACATAACGCAAAATGATTCAAAATCAAATCAAAATATATTACTAAATAATAATATTTAATTTTCAAATATTTCCTTCTTTTTATAAGCTTATATTTTTTATTGATTAAAAATAAATTATTTAAATAAAATTTGTCTCACTCTAAATTTATTTTGTAATTAATTTTTCTAAAAAATTAAATTATAAATAATTAAAATTAATATTTAGAATTATAAAAAATAAAAATAAAAATGAGATTTATTAATTATTAAGTAGTATATAGCTGTTAAAAGGTTTATGTATTTAGGGGTTTCGGGGTCTATTAGCTTACAAATTTAAGTAATAAGCATTTAATGATCTATGGTTTTATTTTAAACATGAAATAACAAAAAATTTAATTTTATTATTTTTTCTCATTTTTTAAGGTTATAACCTTTGAAAATTTAATAATTTTTAAATTTCTTTTAAAAAGTGAATATAATATATATTTATAATAATCATAATAATTATATATCAAATAAATTCAATATAAACAATTTTATTAATATATATTCTAATAATTATCAAAAAATAAATTAAAAATCTATTAAGAATAAGATTGATATTACTTAAAATAAAATATCAAAACCTAAAATGATTCAAAAGAAAAAGAAAATATATCACTAAATAATAATTATTTGTTTTTAAATTTTTATGATTTTTATAAACTTATCTATTTTTTGATGAAAAATATTTTTAATAAATTATATTTTTAACTCATAATTTATTTTATAATTAATATATATATAAAAATAAAAAACTAAACAATCAAAATGATTTTTTTAATTATAATGAAAACAAATAAAAATGAGATTTATTAATTATTTTTTAGTGTATACCGGTTTAAAGGATTACCTATATAAGGGTATCAAGATTTTGTAGTTTTGTCATTTAAGTGTTTAGGCATTTAGTGGTGTATAGGTTTTATTTAAACAATAAAATTATAAAGAAAAATATTTTTTTTTATTTTTTCACATTTTCTAAGTTTATAACCTTTGAAAATATAATAATTTTTAAATTTTTTTCAAAAATGAATACTATATTTAGTCATAATAATCATTATATTTATATATCATATAAATACAATATAAACATTTTTATTGATAAATATTCTAATTATGTTTAAAAAATAAATTAATAATCTATTATTAATAAGATAGATATCAATTAAAAAATAATTACAAAACCTTAAATGATTCAGAAGAAAAGCAAAATAAATTACTATATAATAATTTTTTGTTTTGAAAGTTTTCATTCTTTTAAAAAGTTTATTTATAATTTTTTGATGAAAAATAATTTATATAAATTATATTTGTTTAACTCATAATTTATTTTGTAATTAATAATTATATAAAAATATACAAATAAATAATTAAAATGAATATTTAAAATTATAATAAAAAAAATTAGTTTTATTTTTTATTATTTAGAGTATATCATTTTAATTTAAATTTGATCTATCTAACTAATAATTTATTTGGTAATTAAGATTTCTATAAAAAAAACTGATAAATAATTAAAATATAAATTTAAAATTAAACTGAATAAAAATTAAAATGAAATTTATGATTTATTATTAATGTATACCAGTTTAATTGTTTAAGTATTTAGAGGTTTAGTCGTTTAAAAGTTTAGCGATTTATGTTTTTAGGCATTTAGTGGTTTATAGGTTTTATTTAAACAATAAAATAACAAAAAAAAATTTGTAATTTTTTCTCATTTTCATAGGTTATAACCTTTGAATATATAATAATATTTAAAATTTTTTGAAATGTGAATATAATCTTTAGTTATTTTAATATTAATAATTATATATCATATAAATTCAATATAAACAATTTTATTGATAGATAATATAATAATGATCAAAAATTAAATTAATAAACTATTAATATTAAGATAGATATTAATTAAAAAATATTTACAATACCCAAATCGATTCAAGATTAAACTATAATATATTACTGTATAATAATTTCTAATTTTTAAATTTTTACTTTTTTAATAAGCGTATATTTTTTTTTGTTTAAAAATAAATTATTTAAATTATATTTGTCGCATTCATAATTAATTTTGTAATAAATATTTTATAAAAATAAACTAATAAATAATTAAAATCAATATTTAAAATTGTAATAAATAAAATAAAAATTAGATTTATAAATTATTAAGTAGTATATAGCAATTTAAAGGTTTATATATTTAAGAGTTTATTGATTTACCTATATATGCATTTAGTGGTTTGTATATTTTATTTAAAAAATAAATTAACAAAAAATATATTTTTGTTATTTTTTGATATTTTCAAAGGTTATAACCTTTGAAAATATAATAAATTTTAAATTTTTTTCTTAAGTGAATAAAATCTTTAGTTATAATAATCATTATATTTATATATCACATAAATTCAATATAAACAATTTTATTGATAAATATTCTAATAATGATAAAAAATAAATTAATAATCTATTATTAATAAAATAGATATCAATTAAAATATAATTACAAAAGCTAAAATGATTCAAAAGCAAAGCAAAATATATTACTCTATAATAATTTTTTGTTTTGAATTTTTGTTCTTTTAAAAAGTTTATGTATATTTTTTTGATGAAAATTAATTTATATAAATTATATTTGTCTAACTCATAATTTATTCTGTAATTAATATATTTATAAAAATAAACAAATAAATAATTAAAATGAATATTTAAAATTATAATGAAAAAAATGAGATTTATTATTTATTATTTAGGGATACCGGTTTAATTTAAACTAAATAATTTCACTAATAATTTATTCTGTAATTAATATTTCTATAAAAATAAACTGATAAATATATAAAATTAAAATTTAAAATTATACTTAATAAAATTTAAAATGAGATTTATGATTTATTATTACTTTATAACTGTTTAGTAGATTAAGTATTTAAAGATTTTTTCATTTAGGATTTTAACGATTTATGTTTTTAGGCTTTTAGTGGTTTATACATCTTTTTTTAAAAAAAATAACAAAAAAATTTACTATAATTTTTTATAATTTTCATAGGTTATTACATTTGAAAATATAATAATATTTAAAAGTTTTTGAAATTTTATTACAATATTTTGTTATAATAATATTAATAATTATATATCATATAAATTTAATATAAATAATTTTATTGATAGATATTATAATAATGATCAAAAATTAAATTTATAAACTATTAATATTAAGATAGATATTAATTAAAAAATATTTTCTAAACCCAAATTGATTCAAAATTAAAGTAACTTATATTACTTGGTAATAATTTTTAATTTTTAAAATTATACTTCTTTTATAAGCGTATATTTTTATTAGATAAATAATATATTTTTTAAATTATATTTGTCTCTCATAATTTATTTTGTAATAAATATTTCTAAATAAATACACTAAGATATAATTAAAATTAATACTTAAAAATATAATAAATAGCAATAAAAATTAGATTTATTAATTATTAAGTAGTATTTAGTAGTTTAATGGTTTATGTATTTAGGCATTACGAGGATTAAGAGTTTACTGAATTAACTTTATATGCATTTAGTAGGGTTGCTCACGGGATGCAGAGATTCACGACCCGACCCGAAGTCTTATCCCAAGAGAATCGGGACTGAGAAAAATCCATTGACTTTGACTTTTCCCGTCCCATTCTGTCACGTATTTTTTCTTTTGGGACGGTTCCGGATCTTAAGTAATATCCATCCGGAGAACCATCCCATCCTAAAAAATCGATACTAGAACCATGAATATAAATAAATATATATATAACATGAAGATGTCACCAATTCCGCTACTACCTATCCAATTCCGACGCACCTATTGTTGTTCCGATGAGTTCCAAGCCACTTCACGTCGTTCCAGCCATGTTCAGTTAGGTCCACCCCTTGTCCGTCGCACTTCTGGTTGCCTCTACCGTGTCTCAGACGCCACCAGCCTTTTACTTTATTTTTCTGACGAGAATTGAGTGATTAATTATTATTATTATGTGTCTCAGTTAGTTTTGTTGAGTATTGGTTGTGGTGTTGTGGTTGGGCCGAATGAGTGGGCTAAATGTGTTACAATCAATTTTGTAGAGTTTGCTTGTTTGAAATATTTATATGTATTTATGCTTAACATATCATATTAATTAATGGCAATGCAGAAGGCACAATCCAGTGGTAAATGAAAAATACAATAAATAGGAGATGATCACATCTCAAATGATCAAAGTACTGGTAAATCCAATCATCATCCTTTCATGAACCCTCCAATTGTTACGGTAGGTTCTTCAATTCGAATTGTAAAAGAAAGTCAAGGTAAATCTGAACCTCAAGCTCATAAAAATTATAAGTCTACGGTTTGGGAAACTTATGAGATATTAGTTGATTCAGAGGGAAATGAAACTGGTAGGGCAGCTTGTATATGGTGTAGGAAAGAATACTTGGCAAAAAGTGATCAAGATACTTCGGGTTTATGGAAATACTTGATAAAGACTTGTAGAAAATTTATAGAAGCTCACAAAGGTAAAGACAAGTCACAATCTTTGTTGAGTTTCACTAAAGGTACTAGTTCAGAGGATAACAAATTAACTTGTTGGAAATTTGATCAACAACTAGTTTGGGAGGCTCTGGTGAAAATGATCATAAAAGATATTTTGCCTTTTTGTTTTGTCGAGAGGGATGAGTTTAAGGAGTTTAGTAAAGTTAATGTGCCTCTATTTAAAATTTCATCTAGGCACTCTGTGTTGAGGGATTGTTTTTCTTTGTTTGTGAAGGAAAAAAAGAAATTATTTGATAGCATATCATTTCATTGTTGTAGAGTTTCATTGACTACCGATACTTGGACTAGAATTCAAAATTTGTCGTATATATGTTTGACTGTTCATTTCATTGATTCTCAAAGGAATATGCATAAAAGGCTATTGAACTTTTGTGTAATTAAAAGTCATTCTAGAGTTAATATTAGAAATGCTATTGAGTTTTGCATGAATGAATGTGGTTTGAGAAAGTTGATGTTCATTACTGTTCACAATGCATCAAATAATGATGTTGTAGTTTAACAATTGAAAAAAAGGCTTGTGAAGAAAAGTGTTGTACCTTTGAGAGGCGAGCATTTTCATATGAGATGCTATGCTCATATACTAAACTTAATTGTCAGAGATAGAACTGTAGTAGTTGAGGGTGCTATTCAAAAAATTAGAGGTGTTGTGAAATATGTGAGGTGCAGTCCTAAAAGATTAGATATGTTTAAGTTGTGTGTTGAAGAAAAAAACTTGACATATGAATCTTCATTGCAATTAGATTGTCCTACAAGATGGAATTCAACTTATTGATGCTACAGACTGATATAAAATATCAAAAAGAATTTGATAAGTTCAAACGTTCCAACTGAGAGAGACTGGACAAACTCCAAAATTTTGGGTAGTTTCTTGAAAACTCTTTATGAGGTAATTTGTAAATTTTCTGGCTCATAATATTCTTCCTCTAGTGTTTATTTTCCTTAGATTATTCGAATTTCGAAAAAAATTGAGCTTTGTGAAAATAGGAGAGATACAATGGTGTTTGAAATGGGTATGAAAATGAGGCATAAATTCAACAAATATTGGGGTTCTTCAGTCAACAAATATTATGCTTTTTGTAGCAGAAGTGTTGGATCCTAGATATAAGCTCAAATATCTCAAGGTTAAGTACACTTAGTATTATGGAAAGGAATTGGCTAAAAATTTGGTGAAAAAGGTTATAAATGCTTTAAATGAGATGATGGTTGATTATAAAGATTTAAATGAAGATGAATCAAAAGAAGATGATTTCTCTTCTACTGTGTTGAAGAAAAATAATGATTTCTTTGATGGTAATTATACTTATGTTGATAATTTTTTTGTTAAATTGGAGAAAATCACTAAACCCCAAAACAACTAAAAACTTAAACCATTAAACTAGTATATCCTAAATAATAAATAATAAATCTCTATTTTATTTGTATTCATAATAGTTTTAAATTTTTATTTTAATTATCTATTAGTTTATTTTTATCGAATTGTAAATTAAAAATAAATTATGAGGAAGACAAATATAATTTAAATAATTTACTTATAATAAAAAAAATATAAACTTATAAAAAGAAGCAAAACATCAAAAAAATATTATTTAGTTATATATTTTATTTTGATTTTGAATAAATTTACGTTTTGCAAATATATTTTAAATAAAATCTTTCTTATTAATAATAGTTTATTAATTTATTTTTTGATCATTGATATAATATCTATCAATATAATTATTTATATTGAATTAACATGTTATATAATCATTAAGATTATCATAACTAAATATAGTATTCACATATAAAAAAAATTTAAAAATTGTTAAATTTTCAAAGGTTATAACCTTCAAAACTGATAAAAAATAACAAAAATAAATTTTTTGTTATATCATTGTTTAAATAAAACTTATAAACCAATAAATGACTAAACACATAAATCTCTAAACTCCTAAACCCCGAAGCCCATAAATACTTAAACCTTTAAACTTGTAACCCTAAAATATAATTTAAATAATATATTCAAATATTAATTACAAAATAAATTATGAGTGATACAAATATAAATGTAAATAATTTATTTTTTATCAAAAAAATATATAAGGTTATAAAAATAAGCAAAAACTAAAAAACAAAAATTATTATTTAGTAATAAATTTTACATTGTTTTTGAATTATTTTAGGTTTTTTAATAATATTTTAATTTATATCTATCATATTAATAATTGCATATTAATTTATTTTTTGATAATTGATATCTCTATCAATAAAATGTTTTATATTTAGTTTATATTATATATAATTATAATGATTATTATTACTAAATATTGTATTCACATTTTAAAAAAATTTAAAATTATTATATTTTCAAAGGTTATAAACATTGATAATGTGAAAAAATATCAAAAATATATTTTTTTGTTATTCCATTATTTAAATAAAACCTATAAACCACTAAATGCCTAAAAATATAAATCGATATACTCTTAAATGACAAAACCTCTAAATACTTAAACCATTAAACTGGTAAATATTAATAATAATTCATAAATCTCATTTTAATTTTTATTTAGTATAATTTTAAATTTGTATTTAAATTATTTATTAGTTTATTTTTATAGAAATTTTAAATACAAAATAAATTATTAGTGAGACAGATCTAATTTAAATTAAAACAGCATCCCTTAATAATAAATAATAAATCTCATTTTTTTCATTATAATTTTAAATATTTATTTTAATATTTATTTGTTTATTTATATATAAATATTAATTACAAAATAAATTGAGCTAGACACAAATAATTTATTTAAATTATTTTTCATTAAAAAATTATAGATAAACTTTTTAAAAGAAAAAAAATTTTAAAAACAAAAAATTATTATATAGTAATATATTTTGCATTGCTTCTAAATCATTTTAGGTTTTATATTTATATTTTAATCGATATCTATCTTATTTATAATAGATTATTAATTTATTTTTTGATCATTATTAGAATATTTATCAATAAAATTGTTTATATTAAATTTACATGTTATATAATTATAAAGATTATTATAACTAAATATTATATTTACATTTGAAAATAATTTAAAAATTATTATATTTTTAATGGTTATCATCTTTGAAAATGAGATAAAATCACAAAAATAAATTTTTTGTTATTTTATTGTTTATATAAAACCTATAAACTATTAAATGCCTAAATGCTTAAATCATTAAACTCCTAAACCCCAAAACCACAAAACCCTTAAATACTTAAACATTTAAACCATCTTTAAAGGATTAAGTATTTAAAAATAATATATAAATATCTATCAATAAATAATAGTTATTAATTTATTTTTGATCATTATTTATTTATATTTATATTTAGTTTATTAATATTTATCAATAAAATTGTTTATTTTTAATTTACATGATATATAATTATTAAGTTTATTATAACTAAATATTGTATTCACATTTGAAAAAAATTTAAAAATTATTATATTTATAAAGGTTATAACCTTTAAAATTGACAAAAAATTTAAAAATTTTTTTTTGTTATTTCATTATTTAAATAAAACATATAAACTACTAAATGCCTAAACACTTAAATCACTAAACTCCTAAATACTTAAACCAATAAACTGGTATACCCTAAATAATTAATCATAAATCTCATTTTAATTTGTATTCATTATAATTTTAATATTCATTTTAATTATTTATTAGTTTATTTTTATCGAAATATTAATTACAAAATAAAATTATGAATGAGACATATATTTAAATAATTTATTTTCATCAAAAAAATTTATAAGCTTATAAAAAGAATCAAAAATTTAAAAATAAAAAATTATTATTTAGTAATATATTTTACTTAATTTTGAATTATTTTAGGTTTTGCATATATATTTTAATTAATATCTATCTTATTAATAATAGTTTATTAATCTATTTTATGATCAGTATCAAAATATCGATCAATAAAATTATTTATTTTGAATTTACATGATATATAATTTTTATGATTATTATAATTAAATATTGTATTAACATTTGAAAAAAAATTAAAAATTTTAATATTTTCAATGGTTATAACCTTGAAAATAAGAAAATATCATAAATATAATTTTTTTGTTATTTAATTATTTAAATAAAACCTATAAACCACAAAATACCTAAATACTTAAATTACTAAACTCCTAAACCTAGATACAGCTGCACCACACACACATAGCGACGGACCACAATACACACGTGCACATATTCTTGTCCATTTTGGTGTAGCGTTTATAGGGGCCAGAATGTCCTGGAAGCAGACAAAAGTATGGACCACCAGCATGTAGAGGGCCCCATAAGTAGGCCGGGATGATAACATTCAGACAACTGACGAGACCGAGCAAATGCTCGGGAGTAAAACCCAGGAGTAGCTAGGAGTGGGGTCCCACTAGCCCTATCAGGCAGCATAGAGGGCCACCAACTGTCACCTTAAGTGAGTAGCAGATAATCCATGATTAATTGGAGAGCCAAAAAAATCCAAAGCATCACCTAGCAGGGCCAGTAAGCAATGGAGTCCAGAGCAGCCACACGGGAGCGAAAGATCAAAACTTGTAGTTTATGTTTGTAGTTATTGGTTTTGGACTTTGTATGCACCATGTACCCGTAGAGATGGATCATGACATATCACACACAATCTTGTATGTTCTCTATGTAGCATGCAATGAGGGCAACTAGACCCATGAGTATCTCTAAGGGGGCCGACTAATGCATTTTATAAATACACATTAGGCGATGCTACACTCATGCATTTTGTAATTTTACTTGTATTCTAGCTGGTTGTACGCGTAGATAATTAGATATGAGATGGACCTCATCACACATGAACACTGATGCATGCCTATTTTTTGATTTTGTCTGTAACATACAACCACTTTTGGAGCTCGAGGAGGAAGCATTCAAACCCAAGAGATATTCTTTTGAGGATCATTGGAGCAAAAGAATGTGGAATTCAGAGGTGAGAAATAATTAACAAAGTGATGTAGATATGGACTTGTGGATTTATGGGTATTTAGTTTACATATTCCATTGCATAGCAATGACATAGGCAAACACTTGATGTTGCATGTCACACACATGCACAATCATATATTGCATAGTTTTATATGGTGCATCATTCAGGTTCCTCAAAAGCTTGGACAAGTCCGAATGGAAAGTCACATATTTATCTTTTGTATATGTAACACAAAGTCATGACTCAAAGGGTGAGTTATAAATTCAGTCTCTTTCTTGCTTTAGATTATTGTAGCATTAGCAATGGTCATGATTGTATTTTGTCTCTAGAACACAAATCATATTGATGAAAATATGTCATAACTTGTGTCTCTCTGTTGAACATATTGTTATGGCACTAAGACATGATCATGAATACTTATTAATCACTATAAATATTGGGTAACAGTATTGGATATGATATGCTTGTGCATTTATCTTTATATTACAAAGTCATTGCATAGAACGATTGTAACTTTGGACATTCTTAAGAGCAAAAGTCATGACCCAAGAAATAGTTAAAACCTTGAGTACTATTCTTTATAACTTTCTATAGCTAAAATTCTTGGGATTGGAAATAACTATGGCTTTTTCCTTTGATTGTGACCTCAAGTGTCAATATGCAAGACTAATATTTTGAGCAATGATTAAAACCTTTTATACATTTCAATATGATTCATTTAAACCTTTGGGTATTGTGAGCTTGTCTACATAACTCATTTAATATAAAGAAAGAAATGATATTTTCATATCCATGAGGATTTAAAAAAAAGGCTTAACATGCCAATTAAATAAATTTTGATCTTGATTGAAAGAGATCCCATAATTCTTGCCCTATTAAAACTGCCTGGGGCTAGTTTGTTATGATAGGTACAAGGTGGTGATTTTTTTAGAGGTGAATTATGTTTAAAAAAATTGCTTTGAGCGTGTACATGAGAGATATTTAGAAGAAATTACAATAATCAGTATAAAAAGCATCCTCAACAACTAGCTATTCAAAACATAGGGTATAACTTTGGTTTTGCCTATTAGAATACATGAGTCAAATTATCTTTGATAGCGCAGTGATTCAACTCAATATGATGTGAAATAATAGAGATAAAGTAAAAGCTCCTATTATTTGTTAGAGCTTTAGCAATCCTTCTAGAGTTGAGAGAGAACAAAATAAATTATTTTAATTATTCAAGATAATTTTAATTTTATTTTAATTATTTATCAGTTTATTTTTATAGAAATATTAATTACAAAATAAATTATTAGTGAGTCGGATCTAATTTAAATTAAACTGGTATATCCTAAATAATAATAATAAATATCATTTTTTTTATTTTAATTTTAAATATTCAATTTAATGATTTATTTGTTTATATATAAATATTAATACAAAAAAATTATGAGTTACACAAATATAATTTATATAAATTACTTTTCATCAAAATAATATAGATAAACTTTTTAAATGAAAAAAAAAATTTCAAACAAAAAATATTATATAGTAATATATTTTGCTTATTCTGAATCATTTTAGGTTTTGTAAATATATTTTAATTGATATCTATCTTCTTAATAATAGATTATTAAGTTATTTTTCAAACATTATTAGAATTTATCAATAAAAATGTTTAATTGAATTTATATGATATATAAATATAATGATATAATAACTAAATATTGAATTCACATTTGAAAAAATTCTAAAATATTATTTTCAAAATAACCTTTGAAAATGTGAAAAAATAAAAAAAAATAAATTTTTTGTATTTTATTTTTAATAAAACGTATAGATCATTAAATGCTTACTTACTTAAACAGTAAGCTCATAAATCCCGAAACCCCTAATTACATAAACTTTTAATAGCTATATGTACTAATAAATAAAAATCTTTTTATTTTTATTTATATAATTTTAAATATTCATTTTAATTATATATAGTTTAATTTTTTAGGAAAATTAGTTACAAAATAAATTCGAGTGAGACAAATATTATTTAAATAATTTAATTTAAGAAACAAAATATAAGATTATAAAAGAAGGAAAATTATATAAATTAAATATTATTATTTAGTAATATATTTTGATTTGATTTTGAATCATTTTGTATTATATATATTATTTAATTAATATTAGTATTTAATTATTAGTTATAATAATTTTTGATCATTATTATAATATCTATCATAAAAATTAGTATATGAATTTATATGATATATAATTAGTAAGATTAATATAATTATACGTGGTATTCACATTTCAAAAAATTTTAAAATATTTTATTTTCAAAGGTATAAACCTTTAAAATCAGAAAAAATCAAAAATATAATTTTTAATTTTTATTTATAAATAAAACCTATAAACCACTAAATAATAAAACATTAAACCGGTATACCATATATAATAAATCATAAAAATTATTTAATTGTATTCATTATAATTTTAAATATTCATTTTAACTATTTATTAGTTATTTTTTATAGAATATCAATCACAAAATAAATAATGAGTAAAACAATATAATTTTAATAATTATTTTTAATCAAAAAAAAAAGCTTATATCAAACGAAGTAAAAATTTAAAAACAAAAAATTATTATTTAGTAATATAGTTTACTTTGATTTTGAATCAGAATATATAGGTTT
>JAREIK010002046.1:48374-115387 GCA_029783825.1 Sapria himalayana
TTTTTATTTGTCATCATAATTTAAATATTCATTTTAATTATTTTTTACTTTATTTTCATAGAAATATTAATTACAAAATAAATAATGAGTGAGACAGATATAATTTAAATAAATTATTTTTTATGAAAAAAATAACTTATAAAAAAAAGAAAATTTCAAGAATTTGAAATTTTATTTAGTAATATAATTTACTTTGATTTTGAATTATTTTCGGTTCTACAAATATATTTTAATTAATATCTATCTTATTAATAATAGTTTATTAATTTATTTTTTGATCATTTTTATAATATATTAATACATTTTTTTATATTGAATCTACAAAAATATAATTATTAAGATTATTATTACTAAGTATTGTATTCGTATTTTAGAACTGTTAAAAATTATTATATTTTCAAAGGTAATAACCTTTGAAAATCATGAAAATTCATAAAATAAATTTATTGTTATTTCATTGATTAAATAAAACCTATAAACACGAAAATGTGTAAACATATAAATCAATAAACTCCATAACCCCAAAATCACAAATAAACTTAAATAATTAAATAGGTATACCCAAAATAATAAATCATAATCTCATTTTTATTAGTATTCATTATAATTTTAAATATACATTTTAATTATTTTTAGTTTAATTTTATATAATATAAATTAAAAAATAATTATTAATGAGACAAATATAATTTAAATAATTTATTTTTCATCAAAAAAATATATAGTATTATAAATGTATACAAAAATTTAAAATTTAAAATTAATATTTAGTATAATATTTCACTTTGATTTTGAGTCATTTTATGTTTTTCAATATATTTTAAATAATATTATTTATTAATAATTGGTTATTACTTTTTATGATCATTATTATAATAAATATCAATAAAATAGTTTATATTGAATTTATATTATATATAATTATTATGATTATTATATCTTCATATTGTATTCACTTTTCAAAAAAAAATTTAAAAATTATTATATTTTTTAAGGTGATAACCTTCAAAAATAAAAAAAATAAGAAAAATAAATTTTATGTTATTTATTTTTATATAAAACCTATAAACCACAAAATGACTAAATACTAAAATGACTAAACTCCTAAACCCCGAAGCCCATAAATACTTAAAACATTAAATTAATTTAGTCTAAATAATAAATCATAAATCTCAGTTTTATTAGTATTCATTATAATTTAAATATCATTTTAATTATTTATCAGTTTATTTTTATAGAAATATTAATTACAAATTAAATTATTAGTGCGACATATATAATTTAAATAATTTCTTTTTCATCAAAAAAAATGCTGATAAAATAAGGCACAATTTAAAAATAAAATTTATTTCTTAATAATATATCATATTTTGATTTGAATCATTTTAGATTTTACAATTATATTTTAATTTATATCATTTTTATAAATACAAGTTTATTAATTTATTTATTGATCATTATTATAATATCTATCAATAAAATTATTTATGTTGAGTTTACATTATATAATTATTAAGATTATTATAACTAAATATTATATTCACATTAAAAAAAATTTAAATTATTATATTTTCAAGGTTACAACCTTCAAAAATTATAAAAAAATCAAAAAATTAAATTTTTTGTTTTCTCATTCTTAAAATAAAAACTATAAATCACTAAAGGTCTAAACAATTAAATCACTAAAAGTCTAAATAATTAAATCACTAAACTTTTGAACCAAAAAACACCCAAATACATAAACCATAAAACATGTATGTCCTTAATAATAAATAATAAATCTCAATTTTATTTGAATTTATTATAATTTTAAATATTCATTTTAATTATTTAATAGTTTGTTATTATAGAATTATAAATATCAAAATAAATTATGACTAAGACAAATATAATTTTTAAATAATTTATTTTTAATAACAAAAATATAGACTTATAAAAAAAGAAAAACATAAAAAAAATTATTATTTAGTAATATATTTTACATTGATTTGAATAAATTTAGATTTTGCAAATACTTTTTAAATAATAATTATTTTATTAATAATAGTTTATTAATTTATTTTTTTGATCATAATTATAATATCTAGCAATATAATTATTTATATTGAATTTAAATGAATTATAATTATGAAGATTTTTAATAATAAATATTATATTTACATTTGAAAAAAATTTAAAAATTATTATATTTTCAAAGGATATAATCTTCAAAAATTAGAAAAAATAAATAAATAAATTTTTTGCTATTTCATTGTTTAAATAAAACTTATAACCAATAAACGCCTAAACACTTAAACATCTAAACTCCTAAACACAAAAGCCCGTAAATACTTAAACCTTTAAACTCGTAAACCTTAAATATAATTTAAATTATTTATTAAAATATTAATTACAAAATTAATTATGAGTGATAAAAATATAATTTAAATAATTTATTTTTCATCAAAAAAATATATAAGCTTATAAAAAGAAGCAAAAGCAAAAAAACAAATATTTTTATTTAGTAATAAATTTTATTTGGATTTTGAATAATTTTAGGTTTTGCAATTATATTTTAATTTATATCCATCATAATAATAATAACATATTAATTTATTTTTTGATAATCGATATCATATCTATTAATAAAATTGTTTATATTTAGTGTATATTATATATAATTATAATGATTATTATTACTAAATATTGTATTCACATTTTTAACAAATTTAAAATTATTATATTGTCAAAGGTTATAACCTTTGAAAATGTGAAAAAATATCAAAAATAATTTATTTGTTATTTCATTGTTTAAATAAAACCTATATACCACTAATTGCCTAAATACTTAAATGAATAACTTCTAAATCTCGAAAACCCTAAATTAGATAATTTTTTAATCAGATATATCCTAAATAATAAATAAGAAATCCATTTTTAATTTTCTCATTATAATTTTAAATATACATTTTTAATATTTATTTGTTTATTTTTATATAAATATTAATTACTAAATAAATTATGAGTTAGACAATTATAATTTATATAAATTATTTTTGATCAAAAAAAATATAGATAAACTTATTAAAATAAAAAAAAATTAAAAAACAAAAAATTATTATATAAATATATAATTTGCTTTGCTTCTGAATCATTATTGGTTTTGTAATTATATTTTAATTGATACCTATCTTATTAATAATAGATTTTAAATTATTTTTTTGGTCATTATTAGAATATTTATCAATAAAATTATTTATATTGAATTTATATGATATTTAAATATAATGATTATTATAACTAAATAGTGAATTCACTTTTGAAAAAAATTTTAAAATTATTATATTTTCAAAGGTAACCTTTGAAAATGTGAAAAAATAAAATTTTTTTTTTGATATTTCATTGTTTAAATAAAACTTATAAACCACTTAATGCCTAAACACTTAAATCAATAACTCCTAAATCTCTAAAACCCTAAATAATAAATAATAATCCTTTTAAAATGGTAACACTAAATAATAAATAATAAATCTCAATATTATTTTTTTCATTATACTTTTAAATATTCATTTTAATTATTTATTTGTTTATTTTTATATAAATATTAATTACAAAATAAATTATGAGTTTTACAAATATAATTTATATAAATTATTTTTCATCGAAAAATATAGAAAAACATATAAAAAGAATAAAAAATTTAAAAACTACAATTTATTATATAGTAATATATTTTGTTATGCTTCTGAATCATTTAGGTTTAGTAATTATATTATAATTGATATCTATCTTATTAATAATAGATTATTAATTTATTTTTTGATCATTATTAGAATATTTATCAATAAAATAGTTTATATTGAATTTATATGATATATAAATATAATGATTATTATAACTAAATATTGAATTCACTTTTGAAAAAAAATTTAAAAATTATTATATTTTCAAAGATTATAACTTTAAAAAATGAGAAAAAATAATAAAAATAAATTTTTTTTATTTCATTTTTTAAATAAAACCTATAAACCACTAAATGCATACACAGTTATATCAGTAAACTCCTAAAACCCGTAATGCCTAAATACATAAACCATTAAACCTCTATATACTATTTAATAATTAATAAATTGAATTTTTATTTCATTTTATTATTATTTTAAATATTCATTTTAATTATTTATTAGTTTATTTTTATAGAAATTTTTATTACAAAATAAATTATGAATGTGACACATAATTTAAATAATTTATTTTTAATCAAAAAATATATATATGCTTATAAAAGAAGTAAAAATTTAAAAATTAAAAATTATTATCCAGTAAGATATTTTACTTTAATTTTGAATCAATTTGTGTTTTGTAAATATTTTTTAATTAATATTAATCTTTTTATTAATAGTTTATTAATTTAATTTTAGATAATTATTATAATATCTAACAATAAAATTATTTATATTGAATTTAAATTTCTTATAATTATTAAGATTATTATAACTAAATATTAAATTTACTTTTGAAAAAAATTTAAAATTATTATATTTTCAAAGGTTATAACCTTCAAAAATGATAATAAATCACAAAAATAATTTTTTTATTATTTTATTATTTAAATAAAACTTATAAACCACTAAATGCCTAAACATTTAAATCTCTAGACTCCTAAACCACAAAGCCCATAAATACATAAGCCTTTAAATTAGTTTACTCTAAATAATAAATAATAAATCTAATTTTTTTTAGTATTCATTATAATTTTAAATATTCATTTTAATTATTTATTAGTTTATTTTTATAGAAATATTAATTACAAAATAATTAATTAGTGATACAGATATTATATAAATAATTTATTTTTCATCAAAAAAATATAAGTTTATAAAAAGAGGCAAAATTTTTAAAACAAAATATTATAATTTAGTAATTTATTTTAATTTAATTTTGAATAATTTTAGATTTTGTAATTATATTTTAATTTATATCTTTCTAATTAATAAAAGTCTATTAATTTATTTATTGATCATTATTATAATATCTATTTATAAAATTATTAATATTTAATTTATATTATATAATTATCAACTTATTATAACTAAATATTATATTCACATTTAAAAAAAATAAAAAATTATTATATTTTCAAAGGTTATAACCTTCAAAAATTAGATAAAATCACTTAAGGCGAAAACACTTAAATGACTAAACCCCAAAACACCTAAATACTTAAACCATTAAACCTGTATATCCTGAATAATAAATAATAAATCTCAATTTTATTTGTATTCATTATAATTTTAAATATTTATTTTAATGATTTATTAGTTTATTTTTATAGAATTATAAATTACAAAATAAATTATGAGGAAGAAAAATATAATTTAAATAATTTATTTTTAATAATAAAAATATAAACTTATACAAAATGCAAAATATTAAAAAAAATTATTATTTAGTAATATATACTTTGATTTTGAATAAATTTAGATTTTGAAAATATATTTTAAATAATTTCTATCTTATTAATAATAGTTTATTAATTTATTTATTGATCATTATTATAATATCTTGCAATGTGATTATTTATATTGAATTTAAATGACTTATATTTATTAAGATTATTATAACTAAATATTATATTTACATTTGAAAAAATTTTTAAAGGTTATAACCTTAAAAAATTAGAAAAAAAATATAAAAATAAATTTTTTGTTATATCATTGTTTAAATAAAACTTATAGACCAGTAAATGCCTAAACACTTAAATCTATAAACTCTTAAACACAAAAGCCCCTAAACACTTAAAACTTTAAACTCGTAAACCTTAAATATAATTTAAATAATCTATTTTTCAACAAAAAAAATATAAGCTTATAAAAAGATGGAAAAACTAAAAAACAAAAATTATTATTTGGTCATAAATTTTACTTTGATTTTAAATAATTTTATTTTTTGCAATTATATTTTAATTTATATCTATCATATTAATAATAGCATATTAATTTATTTTTGATAAATGATATCATATCTATCAATAAAATTATTTATATTTAGTTTATATTATATATAATTATAATGATTCTTATTACTAAATATTGTATTCACATTTTTAAAAAAATTTAAAATTATTATATTTTCAAAGGTTATAACCTTTGAAAATGTGAGAAAATATCAAAAATATTTTTTTTGTTATTTCATTGTTTAAATAAATCCTATAAACTACTAAATGCCTAAATACTTAAGTCAATAACTCCGAAATCTCAAAAACCCTAAATAGTTAATCCTTTTCAACTGCTAAACACTAAATAATAAATAATAAATCTCAATATTATTTTTTTTTATTATAATTGAAAATATTCATTTTAATTATTTATTCATTTATTTTTATTAAATATTAATTACAATATAAATTATGAGTTAGACAAATATAATTTATATAAATTATTTTTCATCAAAAAATATAGATAAACTTATAAAAAATATTTCAAAACAAAAAACTATTATATAGTAATATATTTTGCTTTTCTTCTGAATCATTTAAGGTTTTTTAATTATATTTTAATTGATATCTATCTTATTAATAATAGATTATTAATTTATTTTTTGATCATTATTGAATATTTATTAATAAAAATGTTTATATTGAATTTATATGATATATAATATAATGATTATTAAACTAAATGCCTAAACACTTAAATGACTAAACTACAAAATCCTGATACCCCTATATAGATAATCCTTTAAACAACTATACACTAAATAATAATTAATAAATTTCATTTTTATTTTATTTCATTATAATTTTAAAAAATAATTTTGATTGTTTAGTTTTTTATTTATATATATATATTAATTATAAAATAAATTATGAGTTAGAAATATAATTTATTAAAAATATTTTTCATCAAAAAATAGATAAGCTTATAAAAAGAATAAAAATTTTAAAACAAATAATTATTATTAAGTAATAAATTTTACTTTGCATTTTAATCATTTTAAGTTTTGATATTGTATTTTAAGTAATATCAATCTTATTCATAATAGATTTTTAATTTATTTTTTGATAATTATTAGAATATCTATCAATAAAATTGTTTATATTGAATTTATATGATATATAATTATTATTATTATTATAAATAAATATTGTATTCACTTTTGAAAAAATTTAAAAATTATCATATTTTCAATGGATATACCATTTGAAAATATCAAAAAATAATAAAATGAATTTTTTTAATTTTTTTTCTTAAATAAAAACTATAAACCACTAAATGCATACACAGTTAAATCTGTAACCTCCTAAACCCCGTAATGCATAAATACATAAACCATTAAACTGCTATATACTACTTAATAATTAAAAAATCTAATTTTTATTTCTTTTTATTATAATTTTAAATATTCATTTTAATTATTTATTAGTTTATTTTTATAGAAATATTTATTACAAAATAAAGTATGAGTGCGACAAATATAATTTAATAAATTTATGTTTAATAATAAAAATATACGCTTATAAAAGAAGTAAAAATTTAAAAATTAAAAATTATTATCCAGTAATATATTTTACTTTAATTTTAAATCAATTTGGGTTTTGTAAATTTTTTTTAATTAATATTTATCTTATTATTAATAGTTTATTAATTTAATTTTTGATCATTATTATAATATCTATCAATAATATTATTTATATTGAATTTATATCATATATAATTATTAATATTATTATAACTATATATTATATTCACATTTCAAAAAATTTTAAATTTTATTATATTTTCAAAGGTTATAAACTATGAAAACCTCTAAATACTTAAACCATTAAACTTTTATACATTAATAATAAATCATAAATATCATTTTAATTACTATTCAATTTAATTTTAAATTTTTATTTTAATTAATTTTTAGTTTATTTTTATAGAAATATTAATTACAAAATAAATTATTAGTGAGACAGATCTTATTTAAATTAGACCGGTATACCCAAAATAATAAATAATAAATCTCATTATTTTTAATTATAATTGTAAATATTCATTTTAATTATTTATTTGTTTATTTTTATATAAATATTAATTATAATATAATTTATGTGTTAAACAAATATAATTTATGTAAAATATTTTTTATCAAAAAATTATAGATAAACATTTTAAAAGAAAAAAAATTTCAAAACAAAAATTTATTATATAGTAATATATTTTGCTTTGCTTCTGAATCATTTTAGGTTTTGTAATTATATTTTAATTGACATCTATCTTATTAATAATAGATTATTAAGTTCTTTTAACATCATTATTAGAATATTTATCAATAAAAATATTTATATTGAATTTATATGATATATAAATATAATGATTATTATAACTAAATATTATAATCACTTTTGAAAAAATTTTAATAATTATCACATTTTCAAAGGTTATAACATTTGAAAATGTGAAAAAATAAAAAAAATATTTTTTTTTGTTATTCTTTTGTTTAAATAAAACCTATACATCACTAATTGCCTAAGCATTTAAATCACTAAACTACAAAATCACGATACCTATATATTGATAATCATTTAAATTAGTATACCATCAATAATAATTAATAAATTTCATTTTTATATATTTTCATTATAATTTAAAAAATTCATTTTGATTGTTGTTTTTTTTATCTTTATACATGTATTAATTATAAACAAAAATTATGAGTTAAAAATATAATTTATAAAAATTTTTTTTAATCAAAAAATTGATACGCTTATAAAAAGAATAAAAATCTAAAAACAAATAATTATTATTTAGTTATATATTTTGCTTTGATTCTGAATCATTTTAGGTTTTGATATTATATTTTAAGTAATATCAATCTTATTCATAATAAGCACATTTAAATATGGAAAACATCTAACTTTCTCTCGCGCGGAAGAAGAAGCTCTCAACCCGTAGAGAGAGAAAATTTTTATTTCTAGAGAGAGAAAACCGCCATTCGAGCTCGAATCAAGCTCCTTTCAAGTGCAAAATGGAGCAAAATGATTTATTCACAATGAATAAATCATTTGCCTCGATAACTAAGGAGCCCGCACCATACTCGCGCACTTTTGGAGCAAAAAACAGGAACCCCGTTATCGTTTTTTCAGCCGACGAGTTACAGAAGTTCAAGGAGCCTTATCAATACATGCTTATCGGCAAATTCTCCCACGGCAGGCCTCGCCCGAGCGATATACAACAGTTCTTCTCCTCTCTGAAGCTCATGGGAAGGGTAAAGCTGGCCATTTATGACGCGAAACATGTGTTTATTCAGTGCTTTTCAGTTGATGATTATTATCGCATATGGCACCGTGGAGCCTGGAAAGTAAGTGGTTTCCTCATGCGCATGCTGAAATGGACGAAGGACTTCAGTCCAAAGGTGGAGGTGCTAGTTGCTCCGGTTTGGTTTTCTTTGCCGAACCTTCCTATATACCTGTTTAATGCTAATCCTCTCTATGCGATATTCTCTTGTTTGGGCAAACCTTTGCTTCGGGATGAGGCCACTGTGACATTAACTCGGCCTAGTAAGGCTCGAATATGTGTAGAGTGTAATCTCCTTACTCCTCTGCCTAATGAAATTTTGATAGGAGAGGGAGAAGATGGGCAGAACAATGGCTATTGGCAAAATGTCATACCCGAAAACATGCCCTCATATTGCTTAATCTGTAATAGGCTTGAGCACGATAAATCTGAATGTAAAATAGGTAGAGAGCCGTCATGAAAGGTGAAAGGGCAAGTAGCTGCAATAAGAAAAGTAGAAACATGGATAAGGAAGGAGGATGTGGCCCCGAAACCTCTAGGTTTAGGAGATGAAGAAGAGGTGTGTAGGAGAGAGAATGAGAGTTTTTTCTTGGAGGAGGAGGGAGATGGAAGCATTAGGGAGGTAAGCATAGAGGGTAGTAATGAAGAGAATAAGGAAGAGAGATGGGAGGTGGTGAAATTTAGAAGAAAAAGTGCTAGGAAAAATAAACATAGAAGGGTGTTAAAGGAAAAAATAGAAGATTATAGCTGGATAGAGGAGGATCTCCTAGACTTTCCAGATGAAGATTCGGAGGTGTTTAGTTGTCCTCAATTAGGTATAGATGAAGTTAAGAAAGAATGTTATTTAGGAGAAGCGAAGGATGATTTAGAAATGTACGATAAAATTGGTGAAAATTTAAATAAATTTCAATCTATGGAAGCCATAAAGAGAATGGTTATGCAACTCGGTTTACTAGAAAAATATAATGTATTATCTCAATCTATTCCTCCCAAGAGTGCGAGAAATATGAGGAAAGATAAAAAATATGATTCAAAATGCATAACTAGATTACAATCCAAATTAGGTTTTAATGGATAGATATATGTATTGGAATATTAGAGGGGTGGCAAATAACCCTTCGATAAATAGGCTTAAATATCTGGTTAAAACATATAAAATTGCTTTAGTAGCTATAGCAGAACCTATGACACAGCAGGATCAAATAATAAAATATAGTAGAATATTAGGGTTTAATAATTCATTTTCTAATTTAAATAGTAAACTCTGGTTAATGTGGCATAATAATCTAGACATTGAAATATTAAAAGACACAGAACAAATAATACACTTAAAAATAAATAAAAATACAGAAGATATAATATCGGTGGTATATGCTAAAAATGATAAAAAAGCTAGGTTGGTTTTATGGGAGGAAATGCGGGATATAGCATCAAAAAATACTCCTTGGTTAATAGGAGGAGATTTTAATGTAATTAGAAGTTCTTTAGAGAAGAAGGGAGGAAAAACTCCGAACACAATAGCAATGTCTCAATTTAATGAGGCGATCTCTAAATCAAGTCTTATGGAGATAGCTTATACGGGCTCAAATTACACCTGGTGTAACAACTTGAGTAAAAGAAGGGCAATTTGGGCCAGACTGGATAGGGTAATGTGTAATGCTAAGTGGGCAGCCTCGCACAGGTCTACATCGCTCAGGCATTTAAGCAGAACCTGTTCAGATCATTCTCCACTTTTTATAACTATTCATCATAATAAAAGGAGCATAAGAAGCTTTAAATTTCAAAATATGTGGGGAAAGCATCCTGAATTTGAAAAATTGGTGAAAGAATCTTGGTCAGAGCCAGCACAGGGTAAACCGATGCAGGTTCTAATGTTCAAGTTAAATAGACTTAAAAAACATTTAAAATCATGGAATAGGAAGTTTTTGGGAATATAAATCTGAAAATAAAACAAGCAGAAGAGAAGGTAGAAAAATTAGAAATTGAATATGATAATAAAAATGATGATAAGATTAGACAAGAATTAAATAAGGCTAAAGCTGAACTAAGCTTAAAATTACATATGGAGGAGGTATATTGGAAACAACGAGCAAAAATTAAATGGCTAAAAGAAGGCGATAGAAACACTAAATTCTTTCATAATATGAGTAAAATAAAAACTTAGAAAAATAGAATTAAAGCTATAAAAAACACGGAAGGAAAATGGATAGAAGAAGACAAGCAAATTGGAACTCTCTTTGAGAATTTTTTTTAAATCACACTTATGTGGGCATGTGTCTCACGAAGGGAACTCCTTAATACAGAAGATCAGGGCTTCCATTACACAAGATCAGAATCAAATGATGGAAAATATACCAGAGGAGGAAGAGGTAAAAAATGCGGTTTTTAATCTTGATAAAGATAGTGCAGCGGGCCCAGATGGCTTGAATAACTATTTTTATCAGTGAAATTAGACTATTATTAAACATGATCTAGTTAAATTGGAATAACTATTTTTTTAAATTGGACTATTATTAAACACTAAATTCTTTTTTTGTCGGTGCAGATATCCCTAAAGCCTGGGCAAACTCATACATAGTTCTTATTCCGAAAAAAGACGCCCCTCAAATATGTGAGGATTTCAGGCCAATAAGCTCGTGTAATGCGATTTATAAGATTTTAGCCAAGATAATTCAGAACAGGTTAAGTAATATCCTGCCATTAATAATCTCACAAGAGCAAATGGGTTTTGTTAAAAACAGACTGATGATTGAAAATATTAGGTTAGCATCAGAAATGTTGAAAAACATTTCAGCTAAAACAAGAGGGCATAATCTAGCAATCAAGCTGGATTTGTCCAAAGCATTTGACAGGGTTGAATGGGATGTACTTTGCTTTGTACTGAGAAAATATGGTTTCTCCGAATTATGCATAGATTTAATTTATAGATGTGTTTCGAATGTTTGGGTTAGAATTATTATAAATGGAAATATAGGTGAAGAATTTAAACCAAAAAGAAGTCTAAGGCAGGGAGACCCCTTATCCCCCTTACTATTTGATATATATCTAGAATTGTTTATTCTTAATTTAAACAAAAGAATGTCGGAAGGGAAAATTTTACCTTTTAGACAACCTAAAAACACTCCGAGAATAGGTTGTTTGGCCTATGCTGATGATTTAATAATTTTCACAAATGCAAGTAAAAGATCTATAATATACCTTATAGAATTATTACAACTATTTGAATTAGAAACAGGTCAGATGGTAAATAAAAAGAAGTGCCAGTTTATACTGGGAAAAAAAAGCTTTGGAGAGAGATATAAACAAAACTAAAAATTTAACTGGTTTCACCCAAAATAAGGGAGCTTTAATTTATTTAGGTTGCCCAATATTTGAAGGAAAATTGAGAGAGGAATATTTAGCACCGTTGCAAGAAAAAATGCGAAAGAAAATAGCAGGTTGGAAAGAAGATTTACTAGGATTTGGGGGACGGGTTACATTAATTTCGCACGTGCTTCAAAGCACGCTGGTTCATATCCTATCCGTAATACACCTTCCGAAGAAATTCACAAATAAAATAGAAATGGAGATGGCAAATTTTCTATCGGGTAAAAAAGAAGGGAAGAATAAAACTCATTGGAAAAATTGGAGAGATATTTGTTATCCAAAAGCAGAGACAGGTTTAGGAATAATCTCTCTACAAGATATGGCCACCGCATGGGACTGCAAAGGATGGTGGAGGTTAAAGGAAAATGACAGTTTTTGGGAAAAATATATGAGGGCAAGATATTTAGAAAAGTGGCCTAAGAAAGTTTCAAACAATTGGAAAGTCTTGGAAAAACAAAAGGAAAAAGTAGAATCCCTCTCAATATTAAAAAAGAGTGGTTGGAAATGGATCCTAACACCACAAGGTAATTTTACACTCAAATCGGTAAAGGAATTAATTAGGAAAAAAAAGCCTGTTCATTCTATATCTAAATAGGTCTGGAGGGCAGGTATACCACAGAAAATGTGCTCGCTAGCATGGAAAGTAACTACAAATGCAATACCTGTGGATACTAATGTTCAAAGAAAAGGCATTAAATTGGTGTCTAGATTTGAATGATGCTTAGAGGAAGAAGAATCTATGGATCACCTATTTTCGAAAGGTAAAATCGCCATACAGGTCTGGAAGAAATTTGAAGAAACAAAGCAAATCATTAAAAGAGAAGATGGTATAATTGAATGAATTAAAACATGGGAAAAAGTAATCTCTACTAATCCTACTAGAATCTGGCTTAATATGTACTTACCACATGTAATAATATGGTGTATATGGAAGGCTCGAAATAGGAGTAGGTTTGAAGGAAAGAAAATGGACACGAATGCAATTTCACAAGAAATCAGGCAGGAAATAAGTAATATTTCAAATTTTAACCCTGTAATTTTAAATAAAATAGACAAAGAAAAGAAAGCTGAACGGGAATGGTTTCTAAATAAGGTATAGCGGGAGGAGGTGGTTTAATAAGAGATTCTACAGGGACAGTTATGAAAGCTTTTACTACAGTTAGTGTAGCAGCCTCGGCTCTACATTCAGAAATTAGGGCATTAAATTTAGGTTTAACTGTTTGTAAAAAATTAGACTATAAGAATATTCAAATACAGGTAGATTCATTGTTATTAGTCAATTTAGTAACAAAGAAAATATCTCTTTGGAAACATGAAGAGGAATTAGAAATTATTTTGAATCTCATAGAAGAAGTGAATGCATCAATATTACATATATATAGAGAGCTAAACACCCCGGCAGACAATCTTTCAAGGCTAGGTTCGCAAAAAGGAGAAGCAGAATATGATGAGGTTACTCTGCCGATAAAAATAAAAGGCCTAGTGGAACTAGACAAGAATGAAATTCCATATGTAAGAGTTAGCAAGAGTAGAAAGTGAGAGGCAGTTAAATATTAATAGATTATATAGGTATAACAGAAGAGGAAAGGTTAACGGTAAAAATGGGGTTCTCTTGGGGAATATGGTATAGATGTATTTGCCTTTCTTAGCAGCGCAGCTCACTCAAAGCTTCATTTATTGGGAGGCAAGATTTGTTGGCACATGCAGTCTAAACCTCATTTGCTTTATTTCTTTGTTTATTGTATGTTTAAAACTTTATTTATGCTTATGAGAACAATGTTGTAAAGTCATGTGTTAATTAATTAGTTAGGATGCTAGAACATTAGACGTTGGGTATAGAATAGGTCTTGCTGTCATTAAGGAAGCAAATTTCAGATTTGCTAAGGTTCAACGAGGATACAGAAATGAATCGGCTATGGGAGAAAAATGGAGCTCAAAGTTGTTGGGATACGCCAATGAATTCCAGAAGTTAAGCAAAGGAAGGTGTTAGAAGAATGTATATTTGTTTTCTTGGTTTTATTAGCAGATCATGGAGGGCAATATAGCGAAAATTAAGTTGTTAGAAAGAATTGAGGCAGTCGGTAGGGAAATTTATGTCCCTACAGTTACAGCGCAGGAATTATACAGCATACATGACGAAGGGTTAGCCAAGCTCTTGTAACAGCATATTAAGTGTAGAGTGCAACATAGATAGTGAAAGTCAAGGCACCGGAACATGAAGAACTAGAGGGAGCAGGACTCAAAGGGCTGGAAAAAAGGCTGATGCAGAAAAAGTGTAGCTCCCTATGCAGGAAAAGTGTAGCTCCCTATGTAGAAAAAGTGTAGCAGGAAGGGTGTTTATGCAGAAAAACCCTATGCAGAAAAATCCCTATGCAGAAAAATCCCTATGCAAATAAATCCCTATGCAGAAGTGTATATTTGGCTTTGTTTTCTTGGTTTTCTTAGCAGCGCAGGTATTATACAGCATACATGACGAAGGGTTAGCCAAGCTCTTGTAACGGCATATTAAGTGTAGAGTGCAGCATATATAATGAAAGTCAAGGCACCGGAACGTGAAGAACTAGAGGGAGCAAGACTCAAAGGGCTGGAAAAAAGGCTGATGCAGAAAAAGTGTAGCTCCCTATGCAGGAAAAGTGTAGCTCCCTATGCAGAAAAAGTGTAGCAGGAAGGGTGTTTATGCAGAAAAATCCCTATGCAGAAAAATCCCTATGCAGAAAATGTTTATGCAGGCTTTGGAGCCGTCAACTGACTTATAGAAGGAGGTTCATGAAGGACAAGTTAATATCAAGGAAGTGGGTATATAACCGAGTTAAAAATAACTCAAGATCTTTAAACAAATAAGCTCAAAGCGAGCACACATGCACATATTAAAATTAGGCTTGGTTCATTGTTTTTTTCATTAAAGTGTATGGGTGTAAGAGGGTTAAGGGTAGATTTTAGTTTGTAAAAATGGTATTCTTCCGCCAAAAGAGAGGGTTAAAATTAATAAACAACTTTAAAAAAAAAAAAATCTTATTCATAATAGATTTTTAATTTATTTTTTGATAATTATTAGAATATGTATCAATAAAATTGTTTATATTGAATTTATATGATATATAATTATTATGATTATTATAATTAAATATTATATTCACTTTAAAAAAAATTTAAAAATTATTATATTTTCAAAGGTTAAAATCTTAAAAAATGATAAAAAATAATAAAAATAATTTTTTTGTTATATTATTTTTTAAATAAAACCTATATACCATTAAATGCTTACTTACTTAAATTAGTAAGCTCATAAACCCGAAACCCCTAAATACATAAAGATTTTAACATCCATATACTTCTTAATAAATAATAAATCTCTTTTTTTATTTCTATTTATTATAATTTTAAATATTTATTTTAATTATTTATAGTTTAATTTTTTAGAAAAATTAATTACAAAATAAATTTAGAGTGAGAAAAATATTTTTTAAATAATTTATTTTTAATCAAAAAAAATATAAGCTTATAAAAAGAAGAAAAAATTTTAAAATTAAATATTATTATCTAGTAATATATTTTGATTTGATTTTGAATCATTTTGTGTTATGTATATATATTTTAATTAATATTTATATTATTAATAAACGTTTATTAATTTAATTTTTGATAATTATTATAATATCTATCATTAAAATTGTTTATCTTGAATTTATATGATATATAATTAGTAAGATTAATATAATTATAAATAGTATTCACATTTCATAAAATTTTAAAAATTATTTTATTTTTAAAAGTTATAACCTTTGAAAATCAAAAAAAAATCTAAAAAAAAATTATTTTTTTATTATATAAATAAAACATATAAACCACTATATACCTAAAAAAATTGATTAACTCCTAAACGACAAAACTCCTAAAAAATCAAACCATTAAACCGGGATACCACATATAATAAATCATATATCTCATTTTAATTCGTATTCATTCTAATTTTAAATATTCATATTAATTATTTATTAGTTTATTTTGTATAGAAATATTAATTACAAAATAAATAATGAGAGAGACAACTATAATTTTAATAATTTATTTTTAATTAAAAAAAATAATCTTATATAAAGAAGTAAAAATTTAAAAACAAAAAATTATTATTTAGTTATATATTTTACTTTGATTTTGAAACATTATATATAGGTTTTTCATTTATATTTTAATTGTTATCAATCTTATTAAAAATAGTTTATTAATTTATTATTTGATCAATTTTATAATATCTAAGAATAAAATTACTTATATTGAAATTAAATGTCTTATAATTATTAAGATTATTATAACTAAATATTATATTTACATTTGAAAAAATTTTAAAAATTATTATATTTTCAAAGGTTATAACCTTCAAAAATGATAAAAAATAACAAAAATAATTTTTTTATTATTTTATTATTTAAATAAAACTTATAAACCACTAAATGCCTAAATATTTAAATCTCTAGACTCTTAAACCCCAAAACCCCCAAAATACTTAAACCATTAAACCTATATAACCTAAATAATAAATAATAAATCTCATTTTTATTTGTATTCATTATTATTTTAAATATTCATTTTAATTATTTTTTAGTTTATTTTTATAGAAATATTAATTACAAAAAAAATAATGAGTGAGACATATATAATTTAAATAAATTATTTTTTATGAAAAAAAATATATTCTTATAAAAATAAACAAAATTTCAAAAATTTTAAATTTTTTTAGTAATATAATTTACTTTGATTTTGAATTATTTTGGGTTCTACAAATATATTTTAAGATTATTATAAAATTTCAAAATAATTATATTAATAAAATTTTTTATATTGAATTTACATCAAATATAATTATTAAGATTATTATAACTAAGTATTGTATTCATATTTTAGAACTATTAAAAATTATTATATTTTCAAATGTTATAACATTTGAAAATCACGAAAAGTCATAAATATAATTTTTTTTATTTGATTGATTAAATAAAACCTATAAATCAATAAATAAAACCTAAATGTGTAAACATATAAATCAATAAACTCATTAACCCAAAAATCACAATAAACTTAAACCATTAAATAGGTATACCCTAAATAATAAATCATAAATCTCATTTTTATTAGTATTCATTATAATTTTATATATACATTTTAATTATTTATTAGTTTATTTTTATACAAATATAAATTTAAAAATAAATTAATAGTTGACAAATATAATTTAAATAATTTATTTTTCATCAAAAAAAATATAAGCTTATAAATGGATACAAAAATTTAAAAATATAAAATTAATATTTACTAAAATATTTCACTTTTGACTTTGAATAATTTTATGTTTTGTAAATATATTTTAAACAATATTTATCTTATTAATAATTATTTATTAATATTTTGTATGATCATTATTATAATATATATCAATATAATTGTTTATATTGAATTTACATGATATATAATTATTAAGATTATCATAACTAAATATAGTATTCACATTTAAGAAAAATTTAAAAATTGTAATAGTTTCAAAGGTTATATTAAATTTTTTATTATTTTATTTTTTAAATAAAACCTATAAACCACTAAATGCTAGGGGTGCTCATGGGATGGGATGGGGATTATAAATCTCTTGTCCCTTCCCACATTTTGGAAATTATTTTTGATGATCCAGACCCGTCCCATACGTTGAAAATATCGGGATGTGACAGAGATCGGGGATTTTGGGTAGGAGAAAACAGTTCCGGGATGGAACGGAGTTCAGATATTTTTTTAAATTTATTTTCTTCAAGCTGGCCAAGTTAGTTCATGTCGAAACCTTTTGTTGTACCATTTATCATTCCTTAGTTATGCATCTTTCAAACTCAAATTGCGCCAATTTTGTTTTGTCAAATAGGCTAAATACCACAAATGAGTTCCATTACCTTGTCAAAAGCTTTGATGTGCAGAAAAGGATAGAAATGTTAAATAGAAAGGGACTGAGTTGTATGCTTAATTTGGTTCTTTGTTTTTTCAAAATTTGGCTTTGTTCAGCCGAGTGAACGTTACCCATAATAGCAATACTACATTTTTTAAACAATTACTTAAAATATTAAAGAATAGCTAAAGATGACCACAAACATTAGTAGCATCAATTACTACTTTAAGTAATTGCTAAAATTAGGCATCATAATATAACAAAAAAAATACAACTAATAACACCATAATAATAATCATTTCAAAGGTCCGTCCCGGAACAGCAACGAAAATCCAAACCCAATTAATTATCTCTTCTACAACTCCTCCCTTTTCTTCCTCCACTATAAAAGGACAACCAGAGATGAAAACGTGTTAATCATGTAGACATAAATTTCTAAGATGAAAAAGTAATAAATAAACAAAATATTACCTTATAAATTTAATACACCCATTCCAAATTTAGTTGGTCATCTATAGTTGGAAGAATATTTGGGTATTGAGACCCCTCTGAAAATTGTAATTGAACCATTATTTAATTAAATTGAATGAATAAAATAAGTAAAAGTGAAATTAAAATTTACAAGATTTGTATACTAACCTGTTTCATTATCATGAAGGTCTTGAACTAATTCTTCAAATTCAATAGGTTTGTTTGAGCTTCTCAACCAATCTTGTAGACATATGAGAACTTCAGCTGTAATAGGTGTTAAAGAACTCCTAAATTTTTCTAAAGTTCTCCTCCCAGTGCTAAATGTAGATTCATACGCCACAGTAGATGTTTGGATAGCAAATACATCCCTTGCTACATTTGCCAAAGAAGGATACCCAACCTCATTCACCTTCCACCAGTTTAGAAGATCAAAATAAATTCTATTTTTTTCAAGTTTGTCCTCCAAGTACCTATCCAACTCTTCAAAAGCTGCAACTTCTTGTTCTTTCTCCAATTCAACAAAAAAAATCATCAACATGAGTATCACTACCATCAAAGAAATCATCATTTTTCTTCAACACAGTAGAAGAGAAATCATCTTCTTTTGATTCATCTTCATTTAAATCATTATAATCATCCATCATCTCATTTAAAGCATTTATAACCTTTTTCACCAAATTTTTAGCCAATTCCTCTCCATAATGCTAAGTCTACTTAACCTTGAGATATTTGAGCTTATATCTAGGATCCAACACTACTCCTACAAAAAACATAATATTTGTTGACTAAAGAGAACCCCAATATTTGTTGAATTTATGCCTCATTTTAATACCCATTTCAGACACCATTGTATCTCTACTATTTTCACAAAGCTCAATTTTTTTTCTAAATTCGAATAATCTCAAGAAAAGAAACACTAGAGGTAGAATATTATGAGCCAGAAAATTTACAATTACCTCATAAAAAGTTTTCAAGAAACGAGCCAAAATTTTGGCGTTTGTTCAGTCTCTCCCAGTTGGAACGTTTGAACCAAACTCCTTCAAAAACCTTTTTTCATTGTCCTCCAAATTATCAAATTCTTTTTGATATTTTATATCAGTTTGTAGCATCAAATAAGTTGAATTCCATCTTGTATGACAATCTAATTGCAATTAAAATTCATATGTCAAGTATGCTTCTTCAACACATAACTTAAACATATATAATCTTTTAGGACTGCTCCTCTCATATTTCACCATACCTCTAATTTTTTGAATAGCACCCTCAACTACTGCAGTGCCATCTATGACAATTAAGTTTAGGATATGAGCACAACATCTCTTATGAAAATGCTCGCCTCTCAAAGGTACAATACTTTTCTTCATAAGCCTTTTTTTTAATTGTTCAACTACGACATCATTATTTGATGCATTGTCAACAGTAAAGAACATCAACTTTCTCAAACCTCATTCATTCATGCAAAACTAAATAGCATTTCTAATATTAACTCTAGAATGACTTTTAATTACACAAAAGTTAAAAATCCTTTATGCATATTCCATTGCGAATCAATGAAATGAACAGTCAAACATATATAAGACAAATTTTGAAAGCTAGTCCTAGTGTCGGTAGTCAATGAAACTCTACAACAATGAGATGATATGCTATCAAATAATTTCTTCTTTTTCTTCACAAACAAAGAAAAACTATCCCTCAATATAGGGTGCCTAGAAGGAATTTTAAATTGAGGCACACTAACTTCACAAAACTTTTTAAACTCATCCCTCTCAACAAAACAAAAAGGCAATTCATATTTTATGATCATTTTCACCAAAGCCACCCTAACTAGTTGTTGATCAAATCGCCAACAAGTTAATTTGTTATCCTCTAAATTAGTACCTTTAGTGAAACTCAACAAAGATTGTGACTTGTCTTTACCTTTATGAGCTTCTATTAATTTTTTTGTGTGTGGAAATTTTCTACAAGTCTCTCTCAAGAATTTCAATAAACCCGAAGTACCTTGATCACTTTTTGCCAAATATTCTTTCCTAGACCATATACAAGCTACCCTACCAGTTTCATTTCCCTCTGAATCAACTAATATCTCATAAGTTTCCCAAACAGTAGACTTATACTTTTTATGAGCTTGAGGTTCAGATGTACCTTGACTTTCTTTTACAATTAGAATTGAAGAACCTGCCGTAACAATAGGAGGGTTCGTGAAAGGATCATGATTGGATTTACCAGTACTTTGATCATTTGAGATGTGATCATCTTCAATTTATTATATTTTTCATTTACAGCTGGATTGTGCCATCTACATTGCTATTAATTAATATGATATGGTAAGCATAAATACATATAAATATTTCAAACAAGCAAGCTTTACAAAACTGACTATAACACATTCGGCCCACTCATTAACCCCAACCACAACACCACAACCAATACTCAACAAAACTGACTAAGACACATAATAATAATAATTAATCACTCAATTCTCGTCAGAAAAACAAACCAAAAGGCTGGTGGCATCTGAGACGCGGTGGAGGCAACCAGAAGTGCGACTGACGAGGGCTGAACCTAACTGATCATGGCTGGAATCGCGTGAGGTGGCCTGAAACTTGTCGGAACAGCAATAGGTGTGTCAGAATTGGATAGGCAGTAGAGGAATTGGTGGCATCTTCATGTTTATATATATATATTCCAGGTTCTAGTATCGGTTTTTTAGGATGGGATGGTTCTCGGTATAAATATTGCTTAAGATCCGGAACCATCCCAAAAAAAAAATACGTGACAGAACGGGACGAGAAAAGTCAAAGTTAATGGATTTTTCTCCGTCCCGATTCTTTCGGGACAAGACTTCGGGTCGGGTCGTGAATCTCCGAGTCCCGTGGGCACCCCTACTAAATGCATATAAAGTTAAATTAGTAAACTCATAGACCTCGTAATCCCTAAAAACATAAACCAGTAAATCACTAAATACTACTTAATAATTAATAAATCTATTTTTTTTGCTATTTATTATATTTTTAAATATTCATTTTAATTATTTATTAGTGTATTTATTTAGAAATATTTATTAAAAAATAAATTATGAGAGGGACATATATAATTTAAATAATATATTATTTATCTAATAAAAATAAACGCTTATAAAAGAAGTATAAATTAAAAATTAAAAATTATTATCAAGTAATATAAGTACCTTTAATTTTGAATCAATTTGGGTTTTATAAATATTTTTTTAATTAATATCTATCTTAATATTAATAGTTTATAAATTTAATTTTTCATCATTATTATAATATCTATCAATAAAATTATTTATATTAAATTTATATGATATATAATTATTAATATTATTATAACAAAATATTGTATTAAAATTTCAAAAAATTTTAAATATTATTATATTTTCAAATGTTATAACCTATGAAAATGATAAAAAATTATAAAAAAATTTTCTATTATTTTATTTTTTTAAATAAAACCTATAAACCACTAAAAGCATAAAAACATAAATCGCTAAACTTCTAACGACAAAACCTCTAAATACTTATATCATTTAATTTGTATACATTAATAATAAATCATAAATCTCATTTTAATTTTTATTCAGTATAATCTTAAATTTTTATTTTAATTATTTATCAATTTATTTTATAGAAATATTAATTACAAAATAAATTATTAATGAGACAGGTCTAATTTAAATTAAACCGGTATCACTAAATAATAAATAATAAACTCATTTTTTTTGATTATAATTTTAAATATTCATTTTAATTATTTATTTGTTTATTTATATATAAATATTAATTACAAAATAAATTGAGTTAGACAAATATAATTTATATATATTATTTTTCATAAAAAGTTATTGATAAACTTTTTAAAAGAAAAAAAAATTGTAAAACAAAAAATAATTATATAGTAATATATTTTGCTTTTTTTCTGAATCATTTTAGGTTTTGTAATTATATTTTAATTGAAATCTATCTTATTAAAAATAGATTATTAATTTATTTTTTGATCATTATTGGAATATTTATCAATAAAATTGTTTATATTGAATTTATATGATATATAAATATAATGATTATTATAACTAAATATTGTATTCACATTTAAAAAAAATTTAAAAATTATTATATTTTCAAAGGTTATAAACTTTGAAAATATCAAAAAATAATAAAAATAAATTTTTTATTATTTTATTTTTTTAATAAAACCTATAAACCACTAAATGCATACACAGTTAAATCAGTAAACTCTTTAACCTCATAATGCCTAAATACATAAACCTGTAAACTGCTATAGACTACTTAATAATTAATAAATCTAATTTTTATTTTTATTTATTATAATTTTAAATATTCATTTTAATTATTTATTAGTTTATTTTTAAAGAAATATTTATTACAAATTGAATTATGAGTGCGACATATATTTTTTAATTAATTTATTTTTAATCAAAAAATATATAGGCTTATAAAAGAATTAAAAATTTAAAAATTAAAAATTATTATCTAGTAATATATTTTACATTAATTTTGAATCAATTTGGGTTTTGTAAATATTTTTTAATTAATATCAATCTTTTTGTTAATAGGTTATTAATTTATATTTTGATCATTATTATATTATCTATCAATAAAATTGTTTATATTGAATTTATATGATATATATTTATTAATATTATTATAACTAAATATTGTATTCACATTTCAAAAAATTTTAAATATTATTATATATTCAAAGGTTATAACCTATGAAAATGAGAAAAAATTACGAATATTTTTTTGTTATTTTATGTTTTAAATAAAACCTATAAGTGACTAAATACCTAAAAACATAAATTGCAAAACTCCTAAATGACAAAACCTCTAAATACTTAAACCATTAAATAGGTGTACATTAATACAAAATCATAAATCTCAATTTAATTTTTATTAAGTATAATTTTAAATTTTTATTTTAATTATTTATAAGTTTATTTTTATAGAAATATTAATTACAAAATAAATTATTAGTGAGACAGATCTAATTTAAATAATTTATTTTTCATCAAAAAAAAAATATATCCTTATAAAAAGAGGCCAAATTTTAAAATCAAAAATTTATTATTTAGTAATATATTTTATTTTTATTTTGAATCATTTTAGATTTTCCAATTATATTTTAATTTATATCATTCTTATTAATAATTGTTTATTTATTTTTTATTGATCATTATTATAATATCTATTAATAAAATTATTTATATTGAGTTTACATTATATATAATTATTAAGATTATTATTATTTAATATTATATTCACATTTAAAAAATTAAAAATTATTATATTTTCAAAGGTTATAACCTTCAAAAATTAAAAAAATCAAAAAATTAAATTTTTTATTTTTTCATTCATTAAATAAAAACTATAAATCACTTAAGGCCTAAACACTTAAATCACTAAACCCCAAAACACCTAAATAATTAAACCATTAAACTAGTATATCCTGAATAATAAATAATAAATCTCTATTTTATTTGTATTCATTATAATTTTAAATATTCATTTTAATTATTTATTAGTTTATTTTCATAGAATTATAAATTAAAAATAAATTATGAGGAAGACAAATATAATTTAAATAATTTACTTTTAATAAAAAAAAATATACTTATAAAAAGAAGCAAAACATCAAAGAAATTGTAATATATTTTACTTTAATTTTGAATAAATTTACGTTTTGCAAATATATTTAAAATAATATCTATCTTTTTAATAATAGTTTATTAATTTATTTTTTGATCATTAATATAATATATTTCATTATAATTGTTTATATTGAATTTACATGATATATAATTATTAAGATTATCATAACTAAATATAGTATTCACATATAAATAAATTTAAAAATTGTTATATTTTCAAAGTTTATAACCTTCAAAAATGAGAAAAAATAACAAAAATAATTTTTTTGTTATATCATTATTTAAATATAACTTATAAACCATTAAATGCCTAAATACATAAATATCTAAACTCCTAAACCCCGAATCCCCTAAATACTTAAACCTTAAAACTTATAAACCTTAAATATAATTTAAATAAATTATAGATATATTAATTACAAAATAAATTATAAGTGATACAAATAAAATTTAATTAATATATTTTTCACAATAAATACATGTAAGCTTATAAAATGATGCAAAAACTAAAAAAAAATTATTATTTAGTAATAAATTTTACTTTGATTTTGAATCATTTTAGGTTTTTTAATTATATTTTAATTTATATCTATCATATTAATAATAGTTTATTAATTTATTTTTTTATTATTGATATAATATCTTTCATTAAAATTGTTTATATTTAGTTTACATTATATATAGTTATAATATTTATTATTACTAAATATTTTATTCACATTTTTAAAAAATTTTAAAATTATCATATTTTCAAATATTATAACCTTTGAAAATTTGAAAAAATATCAAAAATAATTTTTTTATTATTTCATTGTTTGAATAAACCCTATAAACCATTAAATGCCTAAATACTTAAATCAATGACTTCTAAATCTCAAAAACCCTAAATACATAAATTTTTTAAACATGTATATCCTAAATAATAAATAATAAATCTCATTTTTTATAATTTTAAATATTCATTATAATTATGTATTTGTTTATTTTTATATAAATATTAATTACAAAATAAATTATAAGTTATACAAATATAATTTATATAAATTATTTTTCCACAAAAAAATATAGATAAACTTAATAAAAGAAGAAAAAAATTAAAAACAAACAAATATTATATAGTAATATATTTTGCTTTGTTTCTGAATCATTTTAAGTTTTGTAATTATATTTTAATTGATATCTAACTTATTAATAATAGATTATTAATTTATTTTTTGATTATTATTAGAATATTTATCAATAAAAATGTTTATATTGAATTTATATGATATATAAATTTAATAATTATTATAACTAAACATTGTATTTACTTTTGAAAAAAGTTTTAAAATTTTTATATTTTCAAAGATTTTAACATGTTAAAAAATAAAAAAATTATTATTTTTTGTTATTTCATTGTTTAAATAAAACCAATAAATAACTAAATGCCTAAACACTTGAATCACAAAACTACAAAATCTTAATACCGCTATATAAATAATCCTTTAAACCGGTATACACTAAATAATAATTAATAAATCTCATTTTTATTTGTTTTCATTATAATTTAAAAAATTCATTTTGATTGTTAAGTTTTTTATTTATATATATATATATTAATTATAAAATAAATAATGAGTTAAAAATATAATTTATAAAAATTATTTTTCATCAAAAAAAGAAATAAGCTTATAAAATGAATAACAATTTAAAAACAAATAAGTCTTATTATATAATATATTCTGCTTTGCTTTTGAATCATTTTATGTTTTGATATTATATTTTAAGTAATATCAATCATATTCATAATAGATTTTTAATTTATTTTTTGATAATTATTAGAATATCTATGAATAAAATTGTTAATATTGAATTTATATGATATAATTATTATGATTATTATAAATAAATATTATATTTACTTTTGAAAAAAATTTAAAAATTATTATATTTTCAAAGGTTTTAATTTTAAAAATTGAGAAAGAATACAAAAAATAAATGTTTTGTTATTTCTTTTTTAAATTAAACATATAGACCACTAAATGTTTACATTCTTAAATCAGTAGCTCATAAAACCCGAAACCCCTAAATACATAAACCTTATAACAACTGTATACTACTTAATAAATAATAAATCTCATTTTTATTTCTATTTATTATAATTTTAAATATTCATTTTAATTATTTATATTTTAATTTTTAGAAAAATTAATTACCAAATAAATTTCGAGGGAGACAAATATTATTTAAATAATTTATTTTAATAATAAAAAAATATAAGCTTATAAAACGAATGAAAATTTTAAAAATTAAATATTATTATTTAGTAATATATTTTTATTTCATTTTGAATCATTTTGTGTTATGTAAATATATTTTAATTAATATCTATATTATTAATAATAGTTTATTAATTTAATTTTTGATCATTATTATAATATCTATCATTAAAATTATTTATATTGAATTTATATGATATATAATTAATAAGATTAATATAATTATACATGGTATTCACAATTCAAAAGATTTTAAAAATTATTTTATTTTTAAAGGTTATAACCTTTGAAAATCTAAAAAAAATCAAAAAAAAATTATTCTTTTTATATAAATAAAACCTATATACCACTAAATGCCTAAAAACATAAATTGCTAAACTCCTAAACGAAAAAACCCTAAATAATCGATCAATTAAACCGGTATACCATATATAATTGTTGGGCAATTGTGCTTCCACGGTAGTGAGATTGAGATATAGAAACATATAAACAATAGAAAACAAGTTATATATATATCCCAATTCAGCAACCATCCATGATAGAATCAAAAAATGAGAAATAAACACCGAAAATAATGTGGTTAGCTAGTCACTTAGTACGACTAGCTAAATCCACCAGAAAATGCTTATGCGTTATAGATTAAAGCAACAGAAATATCTTACAGTATGTAGCACACAGAATAGTCGTGATAAATTGCACAGAGAGGAGAGAAAGAGACGATGAACAGTTCCACGTGTCCAAAAATAGCCACTCGAAATTAAAATTACAAAACATTTTATATTAAAATTTCTTTCAGTTCATTTAACCGTAGCGGGTCGGATCATGAAAAGGTTCAAGCTTTGTTCCAATTTCGGCCCGGTGTCTGGTCTGTGAGACCTCCGTTATTGTGCTACTGCTGCATCCCCGGCCTCTTAATATTTCCTTTCCCTCACTTACATTAAAATATTAAAAAATAAAAAATATTTGGTCATACAAACAGATTATCAAAAAATAAATTACATATATATCAAAGATAAATCTTAAATCTCATTTTAATTTGTATTCAATATAATTTTAAATATTCATTTTAAATATTTATTAGTTTATTTTTTATATAAAAATTAATTACAAAATAAATAATTAGTCAAAAAATATAATATTAATTATTTACTTTTAAAAAATAAATATAATCTTATAAAAAGAAGTACAAATTTAAAAACAAAAAATTATTATTTAGTAATAAATTTTACATTGATTTTGAATCATATTAGTTTTGTAATTATATTTTAATTTATATCTATCATTTAATAATAGATTATTAATTTATTTTTTTGATAATTGATATCATATCTATCAATAAAATTATTTATAATTAGTTTATATTATATATAATTATAAAGTTTATTATTACTAAATATTTTATTCACATTTTAAAAAAATTTTAAAATTATTATATTTTCAAATGTTATAACCTTTGAAAATGTGAAAAAAATAACAAAAATACTTTTTTTGTTATTTCATTGTTTAAATAAATCATATAAACTACTAAATGCCTAAATAATTAAATCAATTACTCCTATAATTCGAAAACCCTAAATAGATAATCATTTTAAACCGGTATACCCTAAATAATAAATAAAAAATCTCAATATTATTTTTTTGATTATTATTTAAAATATTCATTTTAATTATTTATTAATTTATTTTTATATAATTAATAATTACAGAATAGATTGAGTTAGACAAATATAATTTATATAATTATTTTTAATCAAAAAAATATAGATAACCTTTTTAAAAGAAAAAAAAATCAAAACAAAAAATTATTATATATTAATATATTTTGCTTTATTTCTGAATCATTTTAGGTTTTGTAATTATATTTAAATTGATATCTATCTTATTAATAATAGATTATTATTTTATTCTTTGATCATTATTAGAATATTAATCAATAAAAATATTTATATTGAAATTATATGATATATAAATATAATGATTATTACAACTAGATATAGTATTTACTTATGAAAAAAATTTAAAAATTATTATATTTTCAAAGGTTATAACCTTTGAAAATATCAAAAAATAAAAAAAATTAATTTTTTGATATTTTTTTAAATAACACCTATAAACCACTAAATGCATAGACAGTTAAATTAGTAAACTCCTAAACTTCATAATGCCAGAATACATAAACCATTAAACTCTATAAACTACTTAATAATTAATAAATCTAATTTTTTATTTTATTTATTATAATTTTAAATATAAATTTTATCTATTTATTAGTTTATTTTTATAGAAATATTTATTACAAAATAAAATATGAGTGCGACAAATATAATTTAAAAAATATATATGCTTATAAAAGAAGTAAAAATTTAAAAATTAAAAATTGTTATCCAGAAATATATTTTACTATAATTTTGAATCAATTTGGGTTTTGTAATTATTTTTTAATTAATATCTATCTTAATATCAATAGTTTATAAATTTAATTTTGATCATTATTATAATATATATCAATAAAATTTTTTATTGAATTTATATGATATTTAATTATTAATATTATTATAACTAAGTATTGTATTCACATTTCAAAAAATTTTAAATATTATTATATTTTCAAAGGTTATAACCTATGAAAATGAGAAAAAATTATCGCAATTTTTTTTGATATTTTATTTTTTTAAATAAAACTTATAAACAACTAAAAGCCTAAAAACATAAATCGCTAAAATCCTAAATGAAAAAACCTCTAAATACTTAAACCATTAATCTGGTATACAATAATAATAAATCATAAATCTAATTTTAAATTATATTCAATATAATTTAAAATTTTTATTTTAATTATTTATCAGTTATTTTTATTTTAATTATTTATCAGTTATTTTTATAGAAATATTAATTACAAAATAAATTATTAGTATGACAAATCTAATTTAAATTAAATTTTATTTCTAAATAATAAATAATAAATCTCATTTTTTTTCATTATAATTTTAAATATTCATTTTAATTATTTATTTGTTTATTTATATATAAATATTAATTACAAAATAAATTGAGCTAGACAAATATAATTTATATAAATTATTTTTCAATAAAAAATTATAGATAAATTTTTTAAAAGAAAAAAAATTTTCAAAACAAAAAATTATTATATAGTAATATATTTTTCATTGCTTCTGAATCATGTTAGGTTTTTTAATTATATTTTAATTAATATCTATCTTATTAATAATAGATTATTAATTTATTTTTTGTTCATTATTAGAATATTTATCGATAAAATTGTCTATATTGAAATTACATGATATATAATTATAAAGATTATTATAACTAAATATTATATTTACATTTGAAAATAATTTAATAATTATTATATTTTTAAAGGTTATCATTTCTGAAAATGAGATAAAATCACAAAAATAAATTTTTTGTTATTTTATTGTTTATATAAAACCTATACACTACTAAATGCCTAAATGCTTAATTTATTAAACTCCTAAAACCCAAAACCCTTAAATACTTAACCATTTAAACCATCTTTAAAGGTTTAAGTATTTATAAATAATATATAAATATCTATCAATAAATAATAGTTTATTAATTTATTTTTTGATCATTATTATATTTATATTTATATTTAGTTTATTAATATCTATCAATAAAATTGTTTGTTTTTAATTTACATGATATATAATTATTAAGTTTATTATAACTAAATATTGTATTCACATTTGAAAAAAATTTAAAAATTATTAAATTTATAAAGGTTATAATCTTCAAAATTTATAAAAAATTTGAAAAATAATTTTTTTGTTATTTCATTATTTAAATTAAACATATAAACAACTAAATGCCTAAACATTTAAATCACTAAACTCCTAAACTCCTAAATACTTACACCATTAAACCGGTATACCCTAAATAATTAATCATAAATATGTGTGCCTAAATGATAAATAAAGTGTGTATTTTCCAAAAAAAAACAAAAATAATCATAAACCTTAAACTTTAAATCCTAAACCATAAACCATAAACTATAACCCTAATATATAAACCCTAAATCCTAAATCTCATGTTTTGCACTTTTATAATCAAATGACTAAGTGTTAAATTTAAATTGAAATTCACAACTTTTAGGATTGTCACAGATTTATCTTTTTGTATATGTAACACAAAGTCATGACTAAAAGGGTGAGTTATGGATTCGGCCTCTTTCTTGCTTTAGATTATTGTAGCATTAGCAATGGTCATGATTGTATATTTTGTCTCTAGAACACAAAATCATATCGATCATAATATGCCATAACTTGTGTCTCTATGTTGAACATATTGTTATGGCACTAAGAATGATCATGAATACATATCTAATCACTATAATACTAGGTCACAGTATTCGATATGACCATAGCTTGTGCATTTTATCTTTATATTGCAAAGTCATTACACAATAAATGATTGTAAATTTGGACATTCCTCAACAGCAAAAGTCAAGACCCTAGAAATAGTTAAAGCTCGAGTACAACTCTTTATAACTTTCTATTGATAAAATTTGTGGGATTGGAAATATCACTATGGCTTTTTCCCTTGATTTGTGACCTCGAGTTTCAATATGCAAGACTAATATTTTGAGCAATGATTAAAACCTTTTATACATTTGAATATGATTCATTTACAACTTTTTGGGTATTGTGAACTTGTCTACATAACTCATTTAATATAAAAAGAAAGAAATGATACTTTTCATATCCATGAGGATATAAAAAAAAGGCTTAGACATGCCAATAAAATAAATTTTTTGATTCTTGATTGAAAGAGAGCCCATACATCTTGCCCTGCTCAAACCACCCTGGGGCAAGTTTGTTCTACTAGGCTACAAGGTTGTTATTTTTTTAGAGGTGAACTATGTTTTAAAAAAATTTCTTTGAGTGTGTGCATGAGAGATATTTTAGAAGAAATTACAATAATCAATATAAATAGAATCCTCAACAACTAGCTATTTCAACACACAGGGGTACAACTTTGGTTTTGTCTGTTAGCGTACATGAGGCAAATTACCTTTGATAGCCTAATGATTCAACATCAAATATGATAAGACATAATAGAGATAAAGTAAAAGCTACTATTATTTTGGTTAAAGCTTTAGCAATCATTTTAGAGTTGAGAGGAACAAAATAAATTATTTTAATTATTCAGTATATTTTAAATTTTTATTTTATTTATTTATCATTTTGTTTTTATAGAAATATTAATTACAAAATAAATTATTACCAAGACAAATCTAATTTAAATTAAACTGGTATATCCTAAATAATAAAGAATAAATCTTATTTTTTTATTTTAATTTTAAATATTCAAATTTAATTATTTATTTGTTTATTTTTTTATAAATATTAATTACAAAATAAATTTGAGTTACACAAATATAATGTATATAAATTATTTTTCATCAAAATAATATAGTAATATATTTCGCTTTGCTTCTGAATCATTTTAGGTTTTGTAAATATATTTTAATTGATATTTATCTTATTAATGATAGATTATTAAGTCATTTTTTCATCATTATTAGAATATTTATCAATAAAAATGTTTATATTGAATATATATGATATATAAATAAATATAATGTTTATTATAACTAAATATTGTATCCACTTTTCCAAAAATTTTTAAATTTATTACATTTTCAAAGATTATAACCTTTGAAAATGTGAAAAAATAAAAAAAAAAATTTTTTGTTATTTCATTTTTTAAATAAAAATTATAGATCATTAAATGCTTACTTACTTAAATCAGTAAGCTCATAAATCCCGAAACCCATAAATATATAAACCTTTTAACAGCTATATACTACTTAATAAATAATAAATCTAATTTTTATTTCTATTTATTATAATTTTAATTATTAATTTTAATTATTTATAGTTTAATTTTTTAGAAATTTAATTACAAAATAAATTTCGAGTGAGACAAATATTATTTAAATAATTTATTTTAATAAAAAAGATATAAGCTTATAAAAAAAGGAAAATTTTCAAAATTAAATATTATTATTTAGTGATATATTTTGATTTGATTTTGAATCAATTTCTGTTATTTAAATATATGTTAATTAATTTTTATATTATTAATAATAGTTTAATAATTTAATTTTCGATCATTATTATAATATCTATCATTAAAATTATTTATATTGAATTTATATGATATATAATTAGTAAGATTAATATAATTATACATGGTATTCACATTTCAAAAAATTTTAAAAATTATTTTATTTTCAAAGGTTATAACCTTTTAAATCTGAAAAAATCAAAAATATAATTTTTAATTTTTATTATATAAATAAAACCTATAAACCACTAAATAATAAAACCATTAAACCGGCATACCATATATAATAAATCATAAATCTCATTTTAATTTGTATTCATTATAATTTTAAATATTTATTTTAATTATATATTAGTTTATTTTTTATAGAAATATCAATCACAAAATAAATAATGAGTGAGACAAATATAATTTTAATAATTTATTTTTAATCGAAAAAAAAGCTTATATAAAGAAGTAAAAATTTAAAAACAAAAAATTATTATTTAATAATATATTTTACTTGGATTTTGAATCATTATATATAGATTTTGCAATTATATTTTAATTGCGATTAGTCTTATTAATAATAGTTTATTAATTTATTATTTGATCATTTTTATAATATCGAATAATAAAATTACTTTTATTCAATTAAAATGACTTATAATTATTAAGTTATTATAACTAAATATTATATTTACATTTGAAAAAAATTTAAAAATTATTATATTTTCAAAGGTTATAACCTTCATAAATGATAAAAAATCACAAAAATAATTTTTTATTATTTTATTATTTAAATAAAACTTATAAACCACTAAATGACTAAACATTTAAATCTCTAGACTCCTAAACCCCAAAACCCTTTAAATACTTACACCATTAAACCTTTATAACCTAAATAATAAATAATAAATCTCATTTTTATTTGTATTCATTATAATTTTAAATATTCAATTTATTTATTTTTTTAGTTTATTCTTATAGAAATATTAATAACAAAATAAATAATGAGTGAGACATATATAATTTAAATAAATTATTTTGTATTAAAAAAAATATATGCTTATAAAAATAAAGAAAATTTCAAACATTTAAAATTTTATTTAGTAATATAATTTACTTTGATTTTGAATTATTTTGGGTTCTGAAAATATATTTTAATTAATATCTGTCTTATTATTAATAGTTTATTAATTTATTTTTTGATCATCAAAATAATATATATTAATAAAATTTTTTATATTGAATTTACATCAAATATAATTATTAAGATTATTATAACTAAGTATTGTGTTCATATTTCAGAACTTTTAAAAAATTATTATATTTTAAATGTTATAATAATTAAAAATTATGAAAATTCTTAAAAATAAATTTTTTGTTATTTTATTGATTAAATAAAACCTATAAATAGGAAAATGTGTAAACATATAAATCAATTAACTCCTTAACCCCAAAACCACAAAAAACATAAACAATTAAATAGTTATACCCTAAATAATAAATCATAAATCTCATTTTTTTAGTATTCATTATAATTTTAAATATACATTTTAATTATTTATTAGTTTAATTTTATAGAAATATAAATTAAAAATAAATTATTAGTGAGACAAATATAATTTAAATAATTTATTTTTCATCAAAAAATATATAGACTTATAAATGGATACAAAAATTTAAAAATTTAAAATTAATATTTAGTAAAAGATTTCACTTTGATTTTGAGTCATTTTAGGTTTTGCAAATATATTTTAAAAAATATTTATCTTATTAATAATTGATTATTACTTGTTTATGATCATTATTATAATAAATATCAATAAAATAGATTATATTGAATTTATATTAAATATAATTATTATGATTATTATAACTTCATATTATATTCACTTTTAAAAAAAATTTAAAAAAATATTATATTTTAAAAGGTTATAACCTTCAAAAATGAAAAAAATAAAAAAAATAAATTTTTTATTTTTTTATTTTTTATATAAAACCTATAAACCACTAAATGACTAAATACTAAAATGACTAAACTCCTAAACCCAGAAGTCCATAAATTCTTAAAACATTAAATTAGTATAGTCTAAATAATAAATCATAAATCTCAGTTTTATTAGTATTCATTATAATTTTAAATATTCATTTTAATTATTTATTAGTTTATTTTTATAGAAATATTAAATACAAAATAAATTATTAGTCCGACATATATAATTTAAATAATTTATTTTTCATAAAAAAATGCTAATAAAAAGATGCGTGATTTTAAAAATAAAATATTATTATTTAATAATATATCTTATTTTGATTTTGAATCATTTTAGATTATACAATTATATTTTAATTATATCATTTTATAAATACAAATTTATTAATTTATTTATTGATCATTATTATAATATCTATCAATAAAATTATTTATATTGAGTTTACATTATATAAAATTAAAATTATTATATTTTCAAAGGTTACAACCTTCAAAAATTAAAAAAAAATCAAAAAATTAAATTTTTTGTTTTTTCATTATTTAAATAAAAACTATAACTCACTAAAGGTCTAAACAATTAAATCACTTAACTATTGAACCACAAAACACCTAAATACTTAAACCATTAAACCGGTATATCCTGAATACTAAATAATAAATCTCAATTTTATTTGTATTCATTATAATTTTAAATATTAATTTTAATTATTTTGTAGTTTATTATTATATAATTATAAATTACACAATAAATTATGAGTAAGACAAATATAATTTGAATAATTTATTTTTAATAACAAAAATATAAACTTATAAAAAAAGCAAAACATTAAAAAAAATTATTATTTAGTAATATATTTTACGTTGATTTCAATAAATTTTGATTTTGCAAATACTTTTGAAATAATAACTATTTTATTAATAATAGTATATTAATTTATTTTTTGATCATAATTATAATATCTAGCAATATAATTATTTATATTGATTTTAAATGAATTATAATTATGAAGATTATTATAAATAAATATTATATTTACATTTGAAAAAATTTATAAATTATTATATTTTCAAAGTATATAATGTTCAAAAATTAGAAAAAATAATTTAATTAAATTTTTTGCTATATCAATTTTTAAATAAAACTTATAAACCACTAAATTCCTAAACACTTAAACATCTAAACTCCTAAACACAAACGCCCCTAAATACTTAAACCTTTAAACTCGTAAACCTTAAATATAATTTAAATAGTTTATTAAAATATTAATTGCAAAATAAATTATGAGTGAAACAAATATAATTTATATAATTTATTTTTCATCAAAAAAATATATAAGCTTATAAAAAGAAGCAAAAACTAAAAATCAAAAATTATTTATAATAATAAATATTTTATCAATTTTGAATAATTTTAGGTTTTGCAATTATATTTTAATTTATACCCATCATAATAATTATAACATATTAATTTATTTTTGATAATTGATATCATATATATGAATAAAATTGTTTATATTTAGTTTTTATTAAATATAATTATAATGATTATTATTACTAAATATTGTATTCACATTTTTAAAAATTTTAAAATTATTATATTGTCAAAGGTTATAAACTTTGAAAATGTGAAAAAATATCAAAAATAATTTTTTTGTTATTTCATTATTTAAACAAAACCTATAAACCACTAAATGCCTAAAAACATAAATTGCTAATGTCCTAAATGACAAAACCTTTAAATACTTAAAATATTAAATTGGTATACATTAATAATAATTCATAATTGTCATTTTAATTTTTAATCAATATAATCTTATATTTTTATTTTAATTATTTATCAGTTTATTTTTATTGAAATATTAATTACAAAATTAATTATTAGTGAGATAGATATAAATTAAATTAAACTATATACCCTAAATAATAAAAAATAAATCTCATTTTTTTAATTATAATTTTAAATATTCATTTTAATTATTTATTTGTTTATTTTTCTATAAATATTAATTAAATAATAAATTATGAGTTAGACAATTATAATTTATATAAACTATTTTTCTTCAAAAAAAATATAGATAAACTTATTAAAAGAAAAAAAAATTAAAAACAAAAAATTATTATATAGTAATATAATTTGCTTTGCTTCTGAATCATTATAGGTTTTGTAATTATATTTTAATTGATATCTATCTTATTAATAATAAATTATTAATTTATTTTTTGATCATTATTAGAATAATTATCAATAATATTGTTTATATTGAATTTATATGATATATAAATATAATGATTTTTATAACTAAATATTGAATTCTCTTTTGAAAAAATTTAAAAATTATTATATTTTCAAAGGTTATAACCTTTCAAAATATCAAAAAAATAATAAAAATAAATGTTTTGTTATTTTATTTTTTAAATAAAACCTATAAACCACTAAATGCATGCACAATTAAATCAGTAAACACCTAAACCCCGTAATACCTAAATACATAAAACATTAAACTGCTATATAATACATAATAATTAAGAAATCTAATTTTAATTTCTATTTATTATAGTTTATATATTTATTTTAATTATTTATTAGTTTATTTTTATATAAATATTTATTATAAAATAAATTATGAGAGCGACAAATATAATTTAAATAATTTATTTTTTATCAAAAAAAAATATACACTTATAAAAGAAGTAAAAATTAAAAAATTAAAAATTATTATCCGGTAATATATTTTACTTTAATTCTGAATCAATTTGCATTTTGTAAATATGTTTTAATTAATATCTATCTTATTATTAATAGTTTATTAATTTAATTTTTGTTCATTATTATAATATCTATAAATTAAATTATTTATATTGAATTTATATCCAATATAAATATTAATATTATTATAACTAAATATTGTATTCAAATTTCAAAAATTTTTAATATTATTAAATTTTCAAATGTTATAACATTCAAATATTAAAAAAATCAAAAAATTTATATTTTTTATTTTTCATACTTTTAATAAAAATTATAAATCACTAAAGTCCTAAACACATAAATCACTAAACCCCAAAACACCTAAATACTTACCCCATTAAATTAGTATATCCTGAATAATAAATAATAAATCTCAATTTTATTTGTATTCATTATAATTTTAAATATTCATTTTAATTATTTATTAGTTTATTTTTATAGAATTATAAATTAAAAAAAATTATGTGGAAGACAAATATAATTTAAATAATTTACTTTTAATAAAAAAATCTAAACTTATAAAAAGAAGCAAAACATCAAAAAAATTTTTATTTAGTATTATATTTTACTTTGATTTTTAATAAATTTATGTTTTGCAAATATATTTTAAAATATATCTATCTTATTAATAATAGTTTACTAATTTATTTTTTAATCATTAATATAATATCTATCATTATAATTGTTTATATTGAATTAACATGATATATAATTATTAAGATTATAATAACTAAATAAAGTATATACATAAAAGAAATTTAAAAATTGTTATATTTGAAAGGTTATCACCTTCAAAAATGAGAAAAAATAACAAAAAAAAAAATTTTGTTATATAATTGTTTAAATAAAACTTATAGACCATTAAATGCCTAAATACATAAATATCTATATTCCTAAACCCCAAAGCCCATAAATACCTAAACCTTTAAACTCATAAACCTTAAATATAATTTATAAAATTTTTAGAAATATTAATTACAAAATATTTTATGAGTGAAAATATAATTTAAATAATATATTTTCCATCAAAAAAATACATGAGCTTATAAAATGATGCAAAAACTAAAAAAAATTATTATTTAGTAATAAATTTTACTTAGATTTTGAATCATTTTAGGTTTTTTAATTATATTTTAATTTATATCTATCATATTAATAATAGTTTATTAATTTATTTTTTGATAATTGATATAATATTTATCAATAAAAATGTTTATATTTATTTTATATTATATATAGTTATAATAATTAATATTACTAAATATTGTATCACATTTTAAATAAATTTTAAAATTATTATATTTTCAAAAGTTATGACATTTGAAAATTTGAAAAAATATCAAAAATACATTTTTTGTTATTTCATTATTTAAATAAAAGCTATAAATGATTAAATGCCTAAATACTTAAATTAATAACTTCTAAATCTCGAAAATTCTAAATAGATCAATTTTTTAAATAAGTATATCCTAAATAATAAATAATAAATCTCATTTTTAATTTTTTCATTATAATTTTAAAAATTCATTTTAATTATTTATATGTTTATTTTTATATAAATATTAATTACAAAATAAATTATAAGTTAAAAAAATATAATATATATAAATTATTTTTCAAAAAAAAAATATAGATAAACTTATTAAAAGAAGAATAAAATTAAAAACAAAAAATTATTATATAGTAATATATTTTACTTTGATTCTGTATCATTTTAGGTTTTGTAATTATATTTTAATTGATATCTAACTCATTAGTAATAGATTATTAATTTATTTTTTTGATCATTATTAGAATATTTATCAATAAATATATTAATATTTTATTTTTATGCTATATAAATTTAATAATTATTATAACTAATATTGTATTCACTTTTGAAAATAATTTGAATATTATTATATTTTGAAAGATTATAAGCTTTGAACATGTGAAAAAACAAAATAATTATTTTTATTATTATTTCATTTTTTAAATAAAACCTATAAATCACTAAATGCCTAAACACTTAAATCACTATAATACAAAATTTCGATACCCCTATATAGTTAATCTTTTAAAAGGGTATCCCCTAAATAATAATTAATAAATCTCATTTTTATTTTTTTTTCATTTTAATTTAAGATATTAATTTTGATTGTTTAGTTATATATATATTTATATTATTTATAAAATAAATTATGAGTTAAAAATATAATTTATAAAAATTATTTTTCATCAAAAAATAGATAAGCTTATAAAAAGAATAAAAATTTAAAAACAAATAATTAATATTAAGTAATATATTTTGCTTTGTTTTTGAATTATTTTAGGTTTTGATATAATATTTTAAGTAATATCAATGTTATTAATATTAGATTTTTAATCTTTTTTTGATAATTATTAGAATATCTATCAATAAAATTGTTTATATTAAATTTATATGATATATAATTATTATGATTATAATAAATAAATATTTATTCACTTTTGAAAATAATTTAAAAATTATTATATTTTCAAAGGTTATAACCTTTGAAAATATCAAAAAATAATAAAAATAATTTTATTTTATTTTTTTTCTTAAATAAAACATATATACCACTAAATGAATGCATAGTTAAATCAGTAAACTTCTAAACTCCTAACGACTAAACTTCTAAATACATAAACTATTAAACTGGTGTACATTAATAATAAATCTTAAATCTCATTTTAATTTTTATTCAGTATAATTTTAAATTTTTAATTTAATTATTTATTAGTTTATTTTTATAGAAATATTAATTACAAAATAAATTATTAGTGAGATGGATCTAAATTAAATTAAACTGCTATCCCTAAATAATAAATAATAAATCTCAATTTTTTTTCATTATAATTTTAAATATTCATTTTAATTATTTATTTTTTATTTATATATAAAAATTAATTTCAAATTAAATTATGAGTTAGACAAATATAATTCATATAAATTATTTTTCATAAAAAAAATAGATAAATTTATTAAAAGAAGAAAAAATTCAAAAATAAAAATTATTATATAATAATATATTGTTCTTTGCTTTTGAATCATTTTAAGTTTTGTAATTATATTTTAATTAATATCTATCTTATTATTAATTGATTATTAATTTATTTTTTGATTATTATTAGAATATTTATCAAAAAAAATTGTTTATATTGAATTTATATAATATATAAATATAATGATTAGTATAACTAAATATTGTTTCACATTTGAAAAAAATTTAAAAATTATTATATTTTCAAAGTTTATAACCTTTGAAAATATCAAAAAATAATAAAAATAAATTTTTTGTTATTATAATTTTTAAATAAAACCTATAATCCACTCAATGCTAGGGGTGCTCATGGGATTGGACGAGATGCGGATTACAAATCTCAAGTCCCTTCCTACGGTTTGGATATTTTTTTTTGAAGATCCAGACCCATCCCATAGGTTGAAAATATCGGGATGGGATGGGACGTAGATAAGGGATTTTGGGTAGGAGAAAATGGTTCCTGGATGGAAAGGAGTCCTTACATTTTTTTCATTTATTATCTTCAAACGGATTTTTGGTTGAAAATATACAATTTTAATGGTTTAGGTATTTAGGTGTTTTGAGGTTTAGTGATTTAAGTATTTATGCCTTTAGTGATTTATAGTTTTTATTTAAACAATGAAAAAACATAAAATTTAATTTTTTGTTTTTTTTAATTTTCGAAGGTTATAACCTTTGAAAATATAATAATTTTTAATTTTTTTTAATGTGATTATAATATTTAGTTATAATAATCTTAAAAATTATATATAATGTAAACTCAATATAAATAATTTTATTAATAGATATTATAATAATGATCGATAAATAATTAATAAACTATTATTAAAAATAATGATATAAATTAAAATATAAATGCAATATCTAAAATGATACAAAATAAAAATAAAATATTTTACTAAATAATAAATTTTTGTTTTTAAAATTGTACCTATATTTATAAGCTTATATTTTTTTTTGATGAAATATAAATAATTTATATTAGATCTGTCAAACTAATAATTTATTTTGTAATTAATATTTCTATAAAAATAAACAGATAAATAATTAAAATAAAAATTAAATTGAGATTTATGATTTTTTATTAATGTATATCAGTTTAATGGTTTAAATATTTAGAGGTTTTGTCATTTAGTAGTTTAGCAATTTATGTTTCTAGGCATTTAGTGGTTTATAGTTACTTTTAAACAATAAAATAAAAAAAAATTTTATAATTTTTTATCATTTTCATAGGTTATAACCTTTGAAAATATAATAATATTTTAAATTTTTTGAAATATGAATATTATATTTAGTTAAAATAATATTAATAATTATAAATGATATAAATTCAATATAAATAATTTTATTGATAGATATTATAATAATGATCAAAAATTAAATTAATAAACTATTAATAATAAGTTAGATATTAATTATAAAATATTTACAAAACCAAAATTGATTCAAAATTAAAGTAAAATATATTACTGGATAATAATTTTTAATTTTTTAATTTTTTCTTCTTTTATAAGCGTATATATATATTGTGATTAAAAATAAATTTTTTAAATTATATTTGTCGCACTCATAATTTATTTTATAATAAATATTTCTATAAAAATAAACTAATAAATAATTAAAATGAATATATAAACTATAATAAATAGAAATTAAAATTAGATTTATTAATTATTATGTATTATATAGTAGTTTAATGGTTTATGTATTTAGGTATTACGGGGTTTATGTATTTACTAATTTAATTGTGTATGAATTTAGTGATTTATAGGTTTTATTTAAAAAATTAAATAACAAAATATTTATTTTTATAATTTTTTGATATAACCTCTGAAAATATAATAATTTTTAAATTTTTTTCAAAATTGAATTCAATATTTAGTTATAATAATCAATATATTTATAAATCATATTTCAACAAAGACAATTTTAGTGATAAATATTCTAATAATGATCAAAAAATAAATTAGTAATATATTATTAATAAGATAGATATCAATTAAAATATAATTACAAAACAAAAATTGATTCATAAGCAAAGCAAAATATATTACTATATAATAATTTTTTGTTTTGAAATTTTTTTTATTTTAAAAAGTTTATCTATATTTTTTGATTAAAAATAATTTACATAAATTATATTTATCTAACTCATAATTTATTTTTTAATTAATATTTATATAAAAATAAAAAATTAATAATTAAAATGAATATTAAAAATTATAATGAAAAAAATGATATTTATTATTTATTATTTAGGGTATACCTGTTTAATTTAAGTTATATCTGTCTCACTAATAATTTATTTTGTAATTAATATTTTTATAAAAATAAACTAATAAATAATTAAAATAAAAATTTAAAATTATACTGAATAAAAATTAAAATTAGATTTATGATTTATTATTAATGTAAACTTGTTTACTGGTTTAAGTATTTTGAAGTTTTGTCGTTTAGGAGTTTAGTGATTTATGATTCTAGGCATGTAGTGATTTATAGGTTTTATTTAAAAAATAAAATAACAAAAAAAATTGTAATTTTTTGTCATTTTCAAATCTTATAACCTTTGAAAATTTAATAATATTTAAAATTTTTTGAAATTTGAATACAATATTTAGTTATAATAATTTTAATAATTCTATATCATAAAAAATAAATATAAACAATTTTATTGATAGATATTATAATAAATTCATTTTATTTATTTATTAGTTTATTTTTGTATAAATTTTTATTACAAAATAAATTGTGAGTGTGACAAATATAATATAAATAATTTATTTTTAATAAAAAAAATATATACGCATAAAAGAAGTAAAATTTAAAAATTATTATCAAATAATATTTTTTACTTTAATTTGGAATCAATTTGGGTTTTATAAATATTTTTCAATTAATATCTATCTTACTATTAATAGTTTATTAATTTAATTTTGATCATTATTATAACTAAATATTGTATTCATATTTCAAAAAATTTTAAATATTATTATATTTTCAAATGTTATAACCTATGAAAATGACAAAAAATTACAAATTTTTTTTTTGTTATTTTATTGTTTAAATAAAACCTATAAACCACTAAATGGCTAAAAACATGAATCGCTAAACACCTATATGACAAAACCTCTAAATACTTAAACTATTAAATTGGTATACATTAAAAATAAAACATAAATCTCATTTTAATTTTTATTCAGTATAATTTTAAATTTTTATTTTAATTATTTATCAGTTTATTTTTATAGAAATATTAATTACAAAATAAATTATTAGTGAGACAGATATAATTTAAATTAAATCGGTATACCCTAAATAATAAATAATAAATCTCATTTTTTTCATTATAATTTTAAAATTCATTTTAATTAGTTATTTGTTTATTTTTATATAAATATTAATTAAAAAATAAATTATGTGTTACACAAATATAATTTATGTAAATTATTTTTAATCAAAAAAAATATAGATAAACGTTTTAAAATGAAAAAAAAAATACAAAACAAAAAATTATTAGATAGTCATATATTTTGGTTTGCTTATGAATCATTTTATGTTTTGTAATTATATTTTAATTGATATATATCTTATTAATAATAGATTATTAATTTATTTTTTGATCATTATTAGAATATTAATCATTAAAATTGTTTATATTGAATTTATATGATATATAAATATAATAATTTTTACAACTAAATATTGAATTCACTTTTGAAAAAAATTTCAAAACTATAATATTTTTAAAGCTTATAACCTTTGAAAATATCAAAAAATAATGAAAATAAATTTTTTGTTATTTTATTTTTTAAATAAAACCTATAAACTACTAAATGCATACACATTTAAATCAGTATACTCTTAAAACCCGTAATACATAAATACATAAAGCAATAAACCACTATATAATACATAATAATTAATAAATCTAATTTTTATTTCTATTTATTATAATTTTAAATATTCATTTAAATATTTATTAGTTTATTTTATATAAATATTTATTACAAAATAAATTATGAGTAAGACAAAGTTTTTTTAAATAATATACTTTTAATAACAAAAAATATAAACTTATAAAAAGAAGCAAAACATCAAAAACATTATTATTTACTAATTTATTTTACTTTGATTTTGAATAAATTTAGATTATGCAAATATATTTTAAATAATATCTATCTTATTTATAATAGTTTATTAATTTATTTTTTGATCATTAATATAATATATATCAATATAATTGTTTATATTTAATTTATATGATATATAATTATTAATATTATCAAAACTAAATATAGTAAATACATTTAAAAAAAATTTAAAAATTGTTATATTTTCAAAAGTTAAAACATTTAAAAATGAGAAAAAATAACAAAAAATAAATTTTTTGTTATATCATTGTTTAAATAAAACTTTTAAAACCATTAAATACCTAAACACATAAATCTCTAAACTCTTAAACCCTGAAGCCCCTAAATACTTAAACCTTTAAACTCGTAACTTTAAATATAATTTAAATAATTTATTGAAATATTAATTACAAAATAAATTATAAGTGATACAAATATAATTTAAATAATTTATTTTTATCAAAAAAAATATATAATCTTATAAAATGAGGCAAAAACTTAAAAACAAAAATTATTATTTAGTAATAAATTTACTTTGATTTTTAAACATTTTAGTTTTTGTAATTAAATTTTAATTTATATCTATCATATTAATAATAGTTTATTAATTTTTTTTTGATAATTGATATAATATCTATCTATAAAATTGTTTATATTTAGTTTATATTATATATTTTTATAATAATAATTATTATTACAAAATATTGCATTCACATTTTTAAAAAATTTTAAAATTATTATATTTTCAAAGGTTATATAATCTTACAAATTTTGAAAAAATATCAAAAAAAATTTATTTGTTATTTCATTGTTTAAATAAAACCTATAAACCACTAAATGCCTAAATACATAAATGAATAACTTCTAAATCTCGAAAACCCTAAATAGATAATTTTTTAATTAGATATATCCTAAATAATAAATAATAAATCTCAGTTTTATTTTTTTAATTATAATTTTAAATAATTATTTTAATTATTTATTTTTAAATTTTTATATAAATATTAATTAGAAAATAAATTATGAGTTAGACAATTATAATTTATATAAATTATTTTTCGACAAAAAAAATATAGATAAACTTATTAAAAAAAATAATAATAAATAACAAAAAATTTTTATATAATAATATAATTTGCTATGCTTCTGAATCATTATTGGTTTTGTAATTATATTTTAATTGATATCTATCTTATTAATAATAGATTATTAATTTATTGTTTGATCATTATTAAAATATTTATCAATAAAATTGTTTATATTGAATATATATCAAATTTAAATATAATAATTATTATATCTAAATATTGAATTCACTTTTGAAAAAAATTTTAAATTTATTATATTTTCAAAGGTTATAACCTTTGAAAATGTGAAAAAATAAAAAAAATATTTTTTTTTGATATTTCATTGTTTAAATAAAACCTATAACCACTAAATGCCTAAACACTTAATTCAATAACTCCTTAATATCTAAAACCCTAAATAATAAATAATAATCCTTTTAAACTAGTAACACTAAATAATAAATATTAAATCTCAATATTATTTTTTCATTATAATTTAAATATTCATTTTAATTATTTATTTGTTTATTTTTATATAAATATTAATTACAAAATAATTTATGAGTTAAACAATATAATTTATATAAATTATTTTTCATTCGAAAAATATAGATAAACTTATAAAAAGAATAAAAAAATTTAAAAAATTAAAAGTTATTATATAGTAATATATTTTGCTAGCCTTCTAAATCATTTTAGATTTTGTAATTATATTTTAATTGATATCTATCTTATTAATAATTATTTATTAATTTTTTTGATCATTATAGAATATTTATCAATACAATTGTTTATATTGATTTATATGATATATAAATATAATGATTTTTATAACTAAATATTGAATTCACTTTTGAAAAAAAATTTATAAAGTATTAAATTTCAAAGGTTATAACCTTGGAAATATGAAAAAAATAATAAAAATAAATTTTTTGTTATTTTATTTTTTAAATAAAACCAATAAACCACTAAATGCATACACAGTTATATCAGTAAACTCCTAAACCATGTAATGCCTTATACATAAACCATTAAACCGCTATATCTACTTAATAATTAATAAATTTAATTTTTAATTCAATTTATTATTATTTTAGAGATTCATTTTAATTATTTATTCGTTTATTTTTATATAAATTTTTGTTACTAAATAAATTATTAGTGCGACACATATAATTTAAATAATTTATTTTTAATCAAAAAATATATATACGCTTTTAAAAGAAGTATAAAAGAAGTATTATTAAAAATTAAAAATTATGATCAACTATTATATTTTACTTTAATTTTGAATCAATATGGGTTTTGTAAACATATTTAATTAATATCTATCTTATTATAAATAGTTTATTAATTTAATTTTTGATCATTATTATAATATCTATCAATAAAATTGTTTATATTTATTTTTTATGATATATAATTATTAAAATTATTATAACTAAATATTGTATTCAAATTTCAAAAAATTTTAAATATTATTAAATTTTCAAAGGTTATAAGATTTGAAAATGAAAAAAAATTACAATTTTTTTTTGTTATTTTATTTTTTAAATAAAACCTATAAATCACTACATGCCTAGAAACATAAATCACTAAACTCCTAAATGACAAAACTTCAAAATACTTAAACCAGTAAACTAATTTATATTAATAATAAATCATAAATCTAATTTTAATTTTTATTAAGTTTAATTTTTAATTTTTATTTTAATTATTTATCAGTTTATTTTTATAGAAATATTAATTACAAAATAAATGATTAGTGAGATAGATATAACTTAAATTAAACCGGTATATCCTAAATAATAAATAATAAATCTCATTCCTTTTTCTTTATAACTTTAAATATTCATTTTAATTAATAATTTTTTATTTTTATATAAATATTAATTAAAAATAAATAATGAGTTAGACAAATATAATTTATGTAAATGATTTTTAATCAAAAAAAAAGATAAACTTTTTAAAATAAAAATAAATTTTAAAACAAAAAATTATTATATTGTAATATATTTTGCTTTGCTTATGAATCATTTATGTTTTGTAATTATATTTTAATTAATATCTATCTTATTAATAATAGATTATTATTTTATTTTTTGATTATTATTATAATATTTATCAATAAAATTATTTATATTGAATTTATATGAAATATAAATATAATGATTATTATAACTAAATATAGAATTCCACTTTGAAAAAAAATTTAAAAATTATTATATTTTCAAAGGTTATAACCTTTGAAAATATCAAAAAATAATAAAAATAAATGTTTTGTTATTTTATTTTTTAAATAAAACCTATAAACCACTAAATGCATGCACAATTAAATCAGTAAAGACCTAAACCCCGTAATACCTAAATACATAAACCATTAAACTACTATATAATACATATAATTAATAAATCTAATTTAATTTCTATTTATTATAGTTTATATATTCATTTTAATTATTTATTAGTTTATTTTTATAGAAATATTTATGATAAATAAATTATGAGAGCGACAAATATAATTTAAATAATTTATTTTTTATCAAAAAAAAATATATACGCTTATAAAAGAAGTAAAAAATTAAAAAAATTAAAAATTATTATCCAGTAATATATTTTACTTTAATTCTGAATCAATTTGGGTTTTGTTAATATGTTTTAATTAATATCTATCTTATTATTAATAGTTTATTAATTTAATTTTTGTTCATTATTATAATATCTATAAATAAAATTATTTATATTAAATTTATATCCTATATAATTATTAATATTATTATAACTAAATATTATATTCACATTTCAAAAAATTTTAAATATTATTTTATTTTCAATGGTTATAACCTATGAAAATGAGAAAAAATTACAAATATTTTTTTTGTTATTTTATTGTTTTAAATAAAACCTATAAAACCACTAAATGCCTAAAATCTTGATCACTAAACTCCTAAAAGACAAAAACCTTTAAATACGTAAACCATTAAACTAGTATACATTAATAATAAATCATAAATATCATTTTAATTTTATTCAGTATAATTTAAATTTTTATTTTAATTAATTTTCAGTTTATTATTAAAGAAATATTAATTACAAAATAAAATTAGTGAGATAGATCTAATTTAAATTAGACCGGTATACCCTAAATAATAAATAAATAAAACTCATTTTTTTTTCATTATAATTTCAAATATTCATTTTAATTATTTATTAGTTTATTTTTTTTGAAATATTTATTACTAAATAAAGTATGAGAGCAACAAATATAATTTAATTATTTTATTTTTAATAAAAAAATATACGGTTCTAAAAGAAGTAAAAATTTAAAAATTAAAAATTATTATCCAATAATATATTTTACTTTAATTTTGAATCAATTTTGGTTTTGTAAATATTTTTTAATTAATATCTATCATTCTATTAAAAGTTTATTAATATAATTTTTGATCATTATTATATTATCTTTCAATAAAATTGTTTATAAAGAATTTATATGTTTTATAATTATTAATAATATTAAAACTAAATATTGTATTCACATTTCAAAAATTATAAATATTATTATATTTTCTAAGGTTATAACCTATGAAAATGATAACCAAATTATTGAAAATTTTTTTGTTATTTTATTTTTTTATATAAAACATATAAACCACTAAAAGCCTAATAACTAAAATTGCTAAACTTCCTAACTACAAAACCTATAAATACTTAACTATTAAACTGGTATACATTAATAATAATAATAAATCTCATTTTAATTTTTATTCAGTATATTTTTAAATTTTTATTTTAAGTATTTATCAGTTTATTTTTATATAAATATTAAAATACAAAATAAATTATCAATGAGACGGATCTAATTTAAATTAAACCAGTATACCTAAATAATAAATAATAGATCTCATTTTTTTTCATTATAATTTTAAATATTCATTTTTTTTATTTATTTGTTTATTTATATATAAATATTAATTACAAAATAAAATGAGTTAGACAAATATAATTTATATATAATATTTTTCATCAACAAATTATTGATAAACATTTTAAAAGAAAAAAAAATTTCAAAAAAAATTATTATATAGTAATATATTTTGCTTTTCTTCTGAATCATTTTAGGTTTTTAATTATATTTTAATTGATATCTATCTTATTAATAATAAATTAGTAATTTATTTTTTATCATTATTAGAATATTTATCAATAAAATTGTTTATATTGAATTTATATGATATATAAATATAATGATTATTATAACTAAATAGTGTATTCACATTTAAAAAAATATATAAAAATTATTATATTTTCTAAGGTTATAACCTTCGAAAATATCAAAAAATAATAAAAATAATTTTTTTTTATCGTATATATTTAATAAAACCTATAAACCACTAAATGCATACACAGTTAAATCAATAAACTTCTAAACCTCATAATGCCTAAATACATAAACCATTAAACTGCTATATACTACTTAATAATTAATAAATCTAATTTTTATTTCTATTTATTATAATTTTAAATATTCATTTTAATTATTTATTGGTTTATTTTTATAGAAATATTTATTACAAATTAAATTATGAGAGCCACACATATATTTTAATTAATTATTTTTAATCAAAAAATATATATGCTTATAAAAGAAGTAAAAATTTAAAAATTAAAATTATTATTCCAGTAATATATTTTACTTTAATTTTGAATCAATTTGGGTTTTGTAATATTTTTTTAATTAATATCAATCTTTTTATTAATAGTTTATTAATTTAAATTCTGATCATTATTATATTATCTATCAATAAAATTATTTATATTAAATTTATATGATATATAATTATTAATATTATTATAACTAAATATTATATTCACATTTCAAAAAATGTGAAATATTATTATATTTTCAAAGTTTATGACCTATGAAAATGATAAAAAATTACAACATTTTTTTTGTTATTTTATTGTTTAAATAAAACGTATAAACCACTAAATGCCTAAAAACATAAATCGCTAAACTCCTAAATGACAAAACCTCTAAATACTTAAACAATTAAACTGGTATACATTAACAATAAATCATAAATTTCATTTTAATTTTTATTCATTTTAATTTTTAATTTTTAGTTTAAATATTTATCTGTTTATTTTTATAGAAATATTAATTAGAAAATAAATTATAAGTTAGATAGATCTAATTTAAAATAAACTAGTATACCCTAAATAATAAATAATAAAACTCATTTTTTTTTTCATTATAATTTTAAAATATCATTTTAATTATTTATTTGGATATTTTTATCTAAATATTAATTCCAAAATAAATTATTAGTTAAACAAATATAAATTATTTTTCATCAAAAAAATATAGATTAATTTTTAAAAACAAATTTCAAAACAAAAAATTTTTATATAGTAATATATTTTGCTTAGTTTCTAAATCATTTTAATATTTGTAATTATATTTTAAATGATATATAACATATTAATAATAGATTATTAATTTATTTTTTGATCATTATTAGAATATTTATCAATAAAAATGTTTATATTGAATTTATATGATATATGAATATAATGATTATAATGACTAAATAGTATATTCACTTTTGAAAAAAAAATTTAAAATTATTATATTTTCTAATCATATAACCTTTGAAAATGTGAGAAAATAAAAACATATTGTTTTATTATTTCATTATTTAAATAAACCTATACACCACTAAATGCCTAAACACTGTAAATCACTAAACTACAAATCTCGAGACCCCTATATAGATAATCCTTTTAATATGGTATACACTAAATACATATTAATAAATCTCATCTTTATTGTTTTCATTATAATTTAAAAAAATTATTTTGATTTTTAGTTTTTTATTTGTATATCCGTATTAATTATAAAATAAATTATGAGTTAAAAAATAATTTATTAAAATTATTTTTCATCAAAAAAGATAAGCTTATAAAAAGAATAAAAATTTAAAAACAAATAATTATTATTTAGTAATATATTTTGCTTTGCTTTTGAATCATTTTAGGTTTTGATATTATATTTTAAGTAATATCAATCTTATTCATATAGTTTTTTATTTTATTTTTTGATAATTATTAGACTATATCAATAAATTATTTATATTGAATTTATATGATATATATTATTATGATTAGTATAAATAAATTTTGTATTCACTTTGAAAAAATTTAAAATTATATATTTCAAATGTATAATCTTAAAAATGAGAAAAAATAATAAATTTTTTTTTTGTTATTTCATTTTTTTAAATAAAACCTATAGATCATTAAATGATTACTATTTAAATTAGTAAGCTCATATACCCTGAAACTCCTAAATACATAAACATTTTAATAGCTATATTAAACTTATTAAATAATAAATCTCATTTATTTATCTATTTTTAAATTTAAATATTCATTTTAATTATTTATAGTTTAATTTTTTAGAAAATTAATTCGAAATAAATTTAGAGTGAGACAAATAATATTTAAATAATTTATATTTAATCAAAAAAAATAGTAACTTATAAAATGAAGGAAAATTTTAAAAATTAAATATATTATTTAGTAATATATTTTGATTTTATTTGAATCATTTTGTGTTATGTAAATATATTTTAATTATATTATATTTTAATAAGAATTTATTAATTTAATTTTTGATCATTATTATTCTATCTATCATTTAAATTATTTAAATTGAATTTATATGATATATAATTTATAAGATTAATATAATTATACATGGTATTAACATTTCAAAAAATTAAAAAATTATTTTACTTTTAAAGGTTATAACATTTGAAAATGAGATAAAATCAAAATTTTTTTTTATTTTTATAATATAAATAAAAACTATAAATCATTAAATGTTTAAAAACATAAATTGCTAAACTCCTAAACGACAAAACAGCTAAATTAACAATCCATTAAACCAGTATACCATATATAATAAATCATAAATCTCATTTTAATTTCTATTCATTATAATTTTAAATATTCATTTTAATTATTTATTAGTTTATTTTTGATAGAAATATTAATTGCAAAATAAATAAAGAGTGAGACAAATATAATTTTAATAATTTATTTTAATCAAAAAATAAATATAAGCTTATAAAAAGAAGTAAAAATTTAAAAACAAAAAAATTTCATTTAGTAATATAATTTACTTTGATTTTGAATCATTATAGGTTTTGCATTTATATTTTAATTGCTATCAATCTTATTAATAATAGTTTATTAATTTATCTTTTGATCATTATTATAATATCTATCAATAAAATTACTTATATTGAATTTAAATGTCTTATAAATATTAAGAATATTATAACTAAATATTATATTTACATTTGAAAAAAATTAAAAAATTATTATATATTTTCAAAGGTTATGATCTTCAAAAATCATAAAAAATCACAAAAATAATTATTTTATTATTTTATTATTTTATTATTTAAATAAAACTTATAAACCACTAAATGCCTAATCATTTAAATATCTAGACTCTTTAACCACAAAACTTCCTAAATACTTAAACCATTAAACATATTAACCTAAAAATAAAAATAATAAATTTCATTTTTATTTGTATTCCTTATAATTTTAAATATTCATTTTAATTATTATTTAGTTTATTTTTATAGAAATATTAATTACAAATAAATAATGAGTGATACATATAATTTAAAAATATTATTTTTTATGAAAAAAATAAGCTTATAAAAATAAAAAAATTTTCAAAAATTTAAAATTTTATTTAGTAATATTATTTACATTGATTTTGAATTATTTTGGGTTCTACAAATATATTTTAATTAATATCTATTTTATTAATAATAGTTTATTAATTTATTTTTCGATCATTATATTAATATATATAATAAAATTGTTTATATTAAATTTACATCAAATATAATTATTATGATTATTATAACTAAGTATTGTATTCATATTTTAAGATATTAAAATATGAATACAATACTTAGTTATAATAATCATTATAATTATATTTGATGTAAATTTAATATAAACAATTTTATTAATATATATTAATATAATGATCGAAAAATAAATTAATAAACTATTATTAATAAAATAGATATTAATTAAAATATATTTGTAGAACCCAAAATAATTCAAAATCAATGTAAATAATATTACTAAATAAAATTTTAAATTTTTATTATAACTAAGTATTGCACATTTTAATTATTTATCAATTTATTTTTATAGAAATATTAATTACAAAATATATTATTAGTGAGCCAGATATAATTTAAATAATTTATTTTTCTTCAAAAAAATATATATGCTTATAAAAGGAGACAAAATTTTTTTAATAAAAAATTATTATTTAGTAATATATCTTAATTTGATTTTGAATCATCTTAGATTCTACAATTATATTTTAATTTATATCATTTTTATTAATACTAGTCTATTAATTTATTTACTGATCATTATTATAATATCTATTAATAAAATTATTTATATATTGTTTACATTATATATAATTATTAAAATTATTATAACTAAATATTATATTCACATTAAAAAAATTTAAAATTATTATATTTTCAAAGGTTACAACTTTCAAAAATTAAAAAATTAAAAAATTCAAAAAATTAAATTTTTGTATTTTAAATCTTTAGTTAATAACTATAAATCACTAAAGGTCTAAACACTTAAAACACTAAACTCCTAAACCCAAAAACACCTAAATACTTAAACCATTAAGCCGATATATCCTAAATAATAAATAATAAATCTCAATTTTATTTGTATTCATTATAATTTTAAAATATTATTTTAATTATTTATTAGTTTATTATTATAGAATTATAAATTACAAAATAAATTATGAATAAGACAAATTAATTTAAATAATTTATTTATAATAACAAAAATATAAAGTAATAAAAAAAGCAAAACATTAAAAAAATTATTATTAAGTAATATATTTTACTTTGATTTTGAATAAATTTAGATTTTGCAAATATATTTTAAATAATATCTATCTTATTAATAATAGTTTATTAAATTTTTTTGATCATTATTATAATATCTAGATTTGTAATTATTTATATTGAATTTAAATGACTTGAAATTATTAAGATTATCATAACTAAATATTATATTTACATTTGAAAAAAATTTAAAAATTATTATATTTTCAAAGTTTATAACCTTCAAAAATTAAAAAAATAATAAAAATAAATTTTTAGTTATATCATTTTTTAAATAAAACTTATAAACCACTAAATGCCTAAACACTTAAACCTTTAAACTCCTAAACACAAAAACCCCGAAATACTTAAACCTTTAAAGTCGTAAAGCTTAAATATAATTTAAATAATTATTAAAATATTAATTACAAAATAAATTATGAGTGATACAAATATAATTTAAATAATTATTTTTCATCAAAAAAAATATAAGCTTAAAAAAAGAAGAAAAAACTGAAAAAAAAATTATTATTTAGTAAAAAATTTTTCATGGATTTTGAATAATTTTTGCAATTATTATATTTTGATTTATATCTAGCATATTAATAATAGCATATTAATTTTTTTTTTGATAATTGATATGATATCTATCAATAAAATTGTTTATATTTAGATTATATTATATATAATTATAATGATTATTATTACTAAATATTATAATCACATTTTTAAAAAATTTAATATTATTATATTTTCAAAGTAACTTAGAAAATGTGAAAAAAAATCAAAAATAATTTTTTTGTTATTTTATCCTTTAAATAAAATCTATAAACCACTAAATGCCTAAAAACATTAATCGTAAAAGTCATAAACGAAAAAACCTTTATATACTTAAAATATTAAATTGGTATACATTAATAATAATTCATAAATCTCATTTTAATTTTTATTCAGTATAATTTTAAATTTTTATTTTAATTATTTATCAGTTTATTTTTATAGAAATCATAATTAAAAAATAAATTATTAGTGAGACAGATCTAATTTAAATTAGACTTGTATACCCAAAATAATAAAGAATAAATCTTAATATTTTTTTTATTATAATTTTAAATATTCATGTTAATTATATTTGTTTATTTTTATATAAATATTAATTAAAAAATAAATTATGAGTTAGACAAATATAATTTATATAAATTAATTTTCATCAAAAAAATATGGATAAACTATTTAAAAGAAAAAAAAATTTACAACAACAAATTATTATATAGCAATATATTTTGATTTCTTCTGAATCATTTTAGGTTTTTTTATATATTTTAATTGATATCTGTCTTATTAAAATAGATAATTAATTTTTTTTGATAATTTTTAGAATATTTATCGATAATATTGTTTATATTGAATTTATATGATATATAAATATAATGATTATTATAACTAAATATTAAATTTACATTTGAAAAAAATTTAAAAATTATTATATTTACAAAGGTTATAACCTTTGGAAATATCAAAATAAAATAAAAATAAATATTTTGTTATTTTAATTTTTAAATAAAACCTATAAACCACTAAATGCATACACAGTAAAATAAGTAAACTCTTAAGGCCCATAATGCCCAAATACATAAACAATTAAACTACTATATACTACTTAATAATTAAGAAATTTAATTTTTATTTCAATTTATTATTATTTTAAATATTCATTTTAATTATTTATCAGTTTATTTTATAGAAATATTTATTGCAAAATAAATTATGAGTGCAACAAATATAATTTATATAATTTAATTTTAATCAAAAAAAAATGTGTACACTTATAAATGAAGTAAAATTTTAAAAATTAAATATTATTATCCAGTAATATTTTTTACTTTAATTTTGAATCAATTTGGGTTTTATAAATAGTTTTTAATTAATATCTATCTTATTATTAATAGTTTATTAATTTAATTTTTGATCATTATTATAATATCTATCAATAAAATTAATTGTATTGAATTTATATGATATATAATTATTAAAATTATTATAACTAAATATTATATTCACATTTAAAAAAATTTTAAATATTATTATATTTTCAAATCTATGAAAATGACAAAAAATTACAGATTTTTTTGTTATTTTATTGTTTATATAAAACCTATAAACTACTAAATGCCTAAAAACATAAATCACTAAACTCCAAAATGACAAAACTTCTAAATACTTAAACTATTAATTTGGTATACATTAATAATAAATCATAAATCTCATTTTAATTTTTATTAAGTCTAATTTTATATTTCTATTTTAATTATTTATCAGTTTATTTTTATAGAAATATTAATTACAAAATAAATTATTAGGGAGACAAATATATTTTAAATAATTTATTTTTTATCAAAAAGAATATATATCCTTATAAAAAGAGGCAAAATTTTTTAAAAAAATGTATTATTTTGTAATATATTTTATTTTGATTTTTAATTATTTTAGTTTTTGAAATTATATTTTAATTTATATCATTCTTATTTATAATAGTTTATTAATATTTATTGATCATTATTATAATATCTATTAATAAATTTATTTATATTGAGTTTACATCATATATAATTATTAAGAATATTATAACTAAATATTTTATTAACATTTAAAAAAAATAAAAATTATAATATTTTCAAAGGTTATAACCTTCAAAAATTAAAATAAATCAAAAAATTAAATTTTTTATTCTTTAAATAAAAACTATAAATCACTAAAGTCCTAAACACTTAAATCACTAAACTTCAAAACACCTAAATACTTAAATCATTAAACTAGTATATCCTGAATAATAAATAATAAATCTAAATTGTATTTGTATTCATTATAATTTTAAATATTCATTTTAATTATTTATTAGTTTATTTGTATAGAATTATAAATTAAAAATAAATTATGTGGAAGACAAATATAATTTAAATAATTTACTTTAAATAACAAAAAATATAAACTAATAAAAAAAAGCAAAACATTAAAAAAATTATTATTTACAATTATATTTTACTTTGATTTTGAATAAATTTATGTTTTGCAAATATATTTTAAAAACTATCTATCTTATTAATAATAGTTTATTAATTTATTTTTTGATCATTAATATAATATCTATCAATATAATTATTTATAATGAATTAACATGATATATAATTATTAAGATTATCATAACTAAATATAGTATTCACATATAAAAAAAATTTAAAAATTGTTATTTTTCAAAGGTTATAACCTTCAAAAATGAGAAAAAATAACAAAAATAAATGTTTTGTTATATCATTGTTAAATAAAACTTATTAACCTTTAAATGCCTAAATATAAATCTCTAAACTAATAAACCCCAAAGCCCCTAAATACCTAAACCTTTAAACTCGTAAACCTTAAATATAATTTAAATAATTTATAGAAATATTAATTACAAAGTAAATTATGAGTGCAAATATAATTTAAATAATATATTTTTCAACAAAAAAATATATAAGCTTATAAAATGATGCAAAAACTAATAAAAAAATTATTATTTACTAATAAATTTTACTTTGATTTTGAATCATTTAAGTTTTTTAATTATATTTTAATTTATATCTATCATATTAATAATAGTTTATTAATTTATTTTTTGATAATTGATATAATATTATCAATAAAATTGTTTATATTTAGTTTATATTATATATAGTTATAATAATTATTATTAGTAAATTTTGTATTCACATTTTTAAAAAATTTTAAAACTATTATATTTTTAAATTTTATGACATTTGAAAATTTAAATTATTAATTTATAATAATATATAGATTTAATAATTATTATAAATAAATATTGTTTGACTTTTGAAAAAAATTTTATAATTATTATATTTTCAAAGGTTATAACCTTTGAACATGTGAAAAAACAAAAAAAAATATTTTTATTATTATTTCATTATATAAATAAAACCTATAAATCACTAAATGCTGAAACACTTAAATCAGTAAACTACAAAATCCTGATACCCCTATATAGATAATCGTTTAAATGGGTTGACCCTAAATAATAATTAAATAAATCTCATTTTTATATGTTTTCATTATAATTAAAAAAATTCATTTTGATTGTTTAGTTTTTTATTATATATATATATTAATTATAAAATAAATTATGAGTTAAAAATATAATTTATAAAAATTAATTTTCATCAAAAAATAGATAAGCTTATAAAAAGAATAAATATTTAAAAACAAATAATTAATATTAAGTAATATATTTTGCTTTGTTTTTGAATTATTTTAGGTTTTGATATATATTTTAAGTAATATCAATGTTATTAATATTAGATTTTTAATTTATTTTTTGATAATTATTAGAATATCTATCAATAAAATATTTATATTGAATTTATATGATATATAATTATTATGATTATAATAAATAAATATTTATTCACTTTTGAAAAAAATTTAAAAATTATTATATTTTCAAAGGTTATAATATTTGAAAATATCAAAAAATAATAAAAAATTTTTTTTTAATTTTTCTCTTAAATAAAACCTATAAACCATTAAATGCATACACAGTTAAATCAGTAAACTTCTAAACCCCGTAATGCCTAAATACATAAACCATTAAACTTATATATACTACTTAATAATTAATAAATCTAATTTTTATTTTATTTATTATAATTTTAAATATTCATTTTAATTATTTATTAGTTTATTTTTATTGAAATATTCAATACAAAATAATGTTTGAGTTCGACGAATATAATTTAATTTATTTATTTTTAATAATAAAAAATATACGGTTCTAAAAGAAATAAAAATTTAAAAATTAAAAATTATTATCAAGTAATATATTTTACTTTAATTTTGAATCAATTTGGGTTTTGTAAATATTTTTTAATTAATATCTATCTTTTTATTAATAGTTTATTAATTTAATTTTTGATCATTTTTATATTGTCTATCAATAAAATTATTTATATTGAATTTATATGATATATAATTATTAATATTTTTATAACTAAATATTGTATTCACATTTCAAAATATTGTAAATATTATTATATTTCCAAAGGTTATAACCTATGAAAATGATAAAAAATTATTGAAATTTGTTTTGTTATTTTATTTTTTATATAAAACCTTTAAACCACTAAAAGCCTAAAAATATAAATCGCTAAATTCTTAAGGACAAAACCTCTAAATACTTAAACCATTAAACTAGTATACATTAATAATAAATCTTAAATCTCATTTTAATTTTTATTCAGTATAATTTTTAATTTTTATTTTAATATTTTATCTGTTTATTTTTATATAAATATTAATTACAAAATAAATTATTAGTGAGATGGATCTAATTTAAATTAAACCGGTATCCCTAAATAATAAATAATAAATCTCATTTTTAATTATAATTTTAAATATTCATTTTAATTATTTATTTGTTTATTTATATATAAATATTAATTACAAAATAAATTATGAGTTAGACAATTATAATTTATATAAATTATTTTTCATCAAAAAAAATATAGATAAACTTATTATAAAAAAAATTCATAAACAAAAAATTATTATATAGTAATATAATTTTGTTTGTTCTGAATCATTTTAAGTTTTGTAATTATATTTTAATTAATATCTATCATATTATTAATGGATTATTAATTTATTTTTTGATTATTATTAGAATATTTATCAATAAAATTGTTTATATTGAATTTATATAATATATAAATATAATGATTAATATAACTAAATATTGTATTTACATTTAAAAAAAATATAAATATTATTATATTTTCAAAGGTTATAACCTTTGAAAATATCAAAAAATAATAAAAATAAATTTTTTGTTATTTTATTTTTTAAATAAAATCTATAAACCACTCAATGCTAGGGGTGCTCATGGGCGGGACGGGATGGGGATTACAAATCTCCATTCCCTTCCAATAGTACGGAGAATATTTTTTGAAGATCCAGACCCATCCCATATGTTGAAAATATTAGGACGGGATGGGACGCAGATCGGGGATTTTGGGTAGGATAAAATGGTTCCGGGACGGAACAGAGTTCGAACATTTTTTTCAATTTATTTTTTTCAAACCGACCAAGTTAGTTCATATCGAAACCTTTTGTTGCACCATTTATCATTCCTTGGTTATGTATCTTTCAAACTCAAATTGGGCCAATTTTGTTTTGTCAAATAGGCTGAATACCACAAATGAGTTCCATTACCTTGTCAAAAGCTTTGATGTGCAGAAAAGGATAGAAATTTTAAATAGAACGGGACCGAGTTGTGTGCTTAATTTGGTTCTTTGTTTTGTCACAAGTTTGCTTTGTTCAGCCTAGTGAAAGTTAACCATAATAGCAATGCTATATTTTTTAAATAATTACTTAAAATATTAAAGAATAGCTAAAGATGACCACAAATATTGGTAGCAGCAATTACTACTTAAGTAATTGCTAAAATTAGGCAGCTTAATATAACAAAAAAATACAACTAATAACAACCATGATAATAAACATTTTAAAGGTCCGTCCCAGAACAACAACAAAAATCCAAAACCAATTAATTATCTCTTCAACAACTCTTCCCTTTTCTTCCTCCACTGTAGAAGGACAACCAAAGATGAAAACGTGTTAATCATGTAGACATAAATTTCTAAGATGAAAGAATAATAAAAAAACAAAATATTACCTTATAAAATTTAATACACCCATTACAAATTTTGTTGGCCAACTATAGTTGGAAGAATATTTGGATCTTGTGACCCCTCTAAAAATTGTAATTGAACCATATTTTTATTATATTAAATTAATAAAATAAGTAAAACTGAAATTAAAATTTACATGATTTGTATACAAAGTTGATTTATTATCATCAAGGTCTTGAACAAATTCTTCAATTTCAATAGGTTTATTTGAGCTACCCAACCAATCTTGTAGACATATGAGAACTTCAGCTATAATAGGTGTTAAAGAACTCCTAAATTTATCTAAAGTTCTCCCCCCAGTGCTAAATGTAGATTCATAGGTCACAATAGATGCTTGGATAGCAAATACATCCCTTGCTAAATTTGCCAAAGAAGGATACCCAACCTCATTTATCTTCCACCAGTTTAGAATATCAAAATCAATTCTATTTTTTTCAAGTTTGTCATCCAAGTACCTATCCAACTCTTCCAACGCTGCAACTTCTTGTTCTTTCTCAAATTCAACAAAAAAAAATCAACATAAGTATCACTACCATCAAAGAAATCATCATTTTTCTTCAACACAGTAGAAAATAAATCATCTTCTTTTGATTCTTCTTCATTTAAATCTTTATAATCATCCATCATCTAATTTAAAGCATTTATAACATTTTTCACCAAATTTTTATCAAATTCCCCTCCATAATGCTAAGTGTACTTAACCTTGAGATATTTGAGCTTATATCTAGGATCCAAATTACTGCTACAAAAAGCATAATATTTGTTGACTAAAGAGAACCCCAATATTTGTTAACTAAAGAGAAACCCAATATTTGTTGAATTTATGCCTCATTTTCATGCACATTTTAGACACCATTATATCTCTACTATTTTCACAAAGCTCAATTTTTTATTCAAAATACGAATATACTAAGGAAAATAAACAATAGAGGTAGAATATTATGAGCCAGAAAATTTATAAGTTAACTCATAAAAAGTTTTCAAGAAACGAGTCAAAATTTTGGTGTTTGTTCAGTCTCTCTTAGTTGGACCATTTGAACCAAACTACTTCAAAAACCTTTTGTCTTTGTCCTCCAACTTATCAAATTCTTTTTGATATTTTATATCAGTTTGTAGCATCAAATAAGTTGAATTCCATTCAGTCGGACAATCTAATTGCAATGAAGATTCATATGTCAAGTTTGCTTCTTCAACAAATAACTTAAACATATCTAATCTTTTAGGACTACTCCTCACATATTTCACCACACCTTTAATTTTTTGAATAGCACCCTCAACTACTCCAATGTCATCTCTGAAAATTAAGTTTTGGATATGAGCACAACATCTTATATGAAAATTCTCGCCTCTTAAAGGTACAACACTTTTCTTCACAAGCATTTTTTATAATTATTCAACTACAACATCATTATTTGATGCATTGTCAACAATAATGAACATCAACATTCTCAAACCTCATTCATTCATGCAAAACTAAATAGCATTTCTAATATTAACTCCAGAATGACTTTTAATTACACAAAAGTTCAAAAAGATTTTATGCATATTCCATTGAGAATCAATTAAATGAACAGTCAAACATATATAAAACAAATTTTGAATGCTAGTCCAAGTGTCGGTAGTCAATGAAACACTACAACAATGTGATGATATGCTATTAAGTAATTTCTTCTTTTGCTTAACAAATAAAAAAAATAATCGCTCAACATAGAGTACTTAGATGGAATTTTAAATTGAGGAACACTAACTTCACAAAACTTTTTATACTTACCCCTCTCAACAAAACAAAAAGGCAATTCATCTTTTATGATCATTTCATCAAAGCCTCTCTAACTAGGTGTTGATCAAATTGCCAGCAAGTTAATTTGTTATCCTCTGAACTAGTACCTTTAGTGAAACTCAACAAAGATTGTGACTTGTCTTTACCTTTGTGAGCTTCTATTAATTCTTTTTTGTGTGGAAATTTCATACTAGTCTTTCTCAAGTATTTCCATAAACCCGAAGTACTTTGATCAATTTTTTTCCAAGTATTCTTTCCAACACCATATACAAGCTGCCCTACCAGTTTCATTTCCCTCTGAATCAACTAATATCTCATAAGTTTTCCAAATAGCATACTTATACTTTTTATGAGCTTGAGGTTCAGATGTACCTTGAATTTCTTTTACAATTGGAATTGAAGAACATGCCGTAACAATAGGAGGGGGACGTGAAAGGATGTTGATTGGATTTAGCAGTACTTTGATCATTTGAGATGTGATCATCTTCAATTTATTGTATTTTTTGTTTACCGCTGGATTGTGCCATCTACATTGCCATTAATTAATATGATATGTTAAACATAAATACATATAAATATTTCAAACAAGCAAGCTCTACAAAACTGACTGTAACACATTCGGCCCACTCATTCGGCCCAACCACAACGCCATAACCAATACTCAACAAAATTGACTGAGACACATAATAATAATAATAATTAATCACTCAATTCTCGTCAGAAAAACAAACCAAAAGGCTGGTGGCATCTGAGACATGGTGAAGGCAGCCAGAAGTGTGACGGACAAGGGCTGGGCCTAACTGAACACATTTGGAATGGTGTGAGGTGGCCTGGAACTCGTCGGAAGTGCAATAGGTGCATCCGAATTGGATGTGCAGTGGTGGAATTGGTGACATCTTAATGTTATATATATATATATATATTCTTGGTTCTAGTATTGGTTTTTTAGGATGGGATGGTTTCCGGGATGGATATTGCTTAAGATCCGGAAACGTCCCAAAAAAATACGTGACAGAATGGGACGTGAAAAGTCAAAATCAACGGATTTTCTCAGTCCTGATTCTTTTGGGACAAGACTTCGGGTCGGATCACGAATCTCTGAGTCCCATGAGCAGCCCTACTAAATGCATGTAAAGTTAAATCAGTAAACTCCTAAACCCCGTAATGCATAAATACATAAACCATTAAACCGCTAAATACTACTTAATAATAAATAAATCTAATTTTTATTCCTATTATTATATTTTGCAATTATATTTTAATTTATATCATTCTTATTAATAATAGTTTATTAATTTTTTATTGATCATTATTATAAAACTATTAATAAAATTATTTATATTGAGTTTACATTATATATAATTATTAAGATTATTATTACTGAATATTATATTCACATTTAAAAAAAATTAAAAATTATTATATTTTCAAAGGTTATAACCTTCAAAAATTAAAAAAAAATCAAAAAATTAATTTTTTTATTATTGCATTCTTTAAATAAAAATTATAAATAACTAAAGGCCTAAATACTTAAATCACTAAACCCCAAAACACCTAAATACTTAAACCATTAAACTAGTATATCCTGAATTATAAATAATAAATCTCTATTTTATTTGTATTCATTATAGTTTTAAATATTCATTTTAATTATTTATTAGTTTATTTTTATATAATTATAAATTAAAAATAAATTATGAGGAAGACAAATATAATTTAAATAATTTACTTTTAATAACAAAAAATATAAACTTATAAAAAGAAGCAAAACATCAAAGAAATTATTATTTAGTATTATATTTTACTTTGATTTTGAATAAATTTACAATTTGCCAATATATTTTAAAAAATATCTATATTATTAATAATATGTTATTAATTTATTTTTTGATCATTAATATAATTTATTTCAATATAATTGTTTATATTGAATTTACATGATATATAATTATTAAGATTATCATAACTAAATATAGTATTCACATATATAAAAAAATTTAAAAATTGTTATATTTTGAAAGGTTATCACCTTCAAAAATGAGAAAAAATAACAAAAATAAATTTTTTGTTATATGATTGTTTAAATAAAACTTATAGACCATTAAATGCCTAAATACATAAATATCTATATTCCTAAACCCCGAAGCCCATAAATACCTAAACCTTTAAAATCGTAAACCTAAAATATAATTTATATAATTTTTAGAAATATTAATTACAAAATAAATTATGAGTGACAAATATAATTTAAATAATATATTTTCCATCAAAAAAATATATGAGCTTATAAAATGATGCAAAAACTAAAAAAAATTATTATTTAGTAATAAATTTTACTTTGATTTTGAATCATTTTAGGTTTTTTAATTATATTTTAATTTATATCTATCATATTAATAATAGTTTATTAATTTATTTTTTTATAATTAATATAATATCTATCAATAAAATTGTTTAGATTTAGTATATTTTATATATAGTTATAATATTTATTATTACTAAATATTGTGTTCACATATTAAAAAAAAATTAAAATTATTATATTTCAAATGTTTGAATAAAACCTATAAACTATTAAATGCCTAAATACTTAAATCAATAAATTCTAAATCTCGAAAACCCTAAATAGATATATTTTTTAAACATGTATATCCTAAATAATAAATAATAAATAATAAATCTCATTTTTATTTTTTTCATTATAATTTTAAATATTCAATTTAATTATTTATTTGTTTATTTTTATATAAATATTAATTACAAAATAAATTATAAGGTATACAAATATAATTTATATAAATTATTTTTCAACATAAAAATATAGATAAACTTAATAAAAGAAAACAAATTTAAAAACAAAAAAAATATTATATAGTAATATATTTTGCTTTATTTCTGAATCATTTTAGGTTTTGTAATTATAAAATAAATTATGAGTTAAAAATATAATTTATAAAAATTTTTTTTCATCAAAAAATAGACAAGCTTATAAAAAGAATAAAAATTTGAAAACAAATAATTATTATTAAGTAATATATTTTGCTTTGATTTTGAATCATTTTAGGTTTTGATATTATATTTTAAGTAATATCAATCTTATTTATAATGGATTTTTAATTTATTTTTTGTTAATTATTAGAATATCTATGAATAAAATTGTTTATATTGAATTTATATTATATATAATTATTATTATTATTATAAATAAATATTGTATTAACTTTTGAAAAAAATTTTAAAATTATTATATTTTCAAAGGTTTAATTTTAAAAAATGAGAAAGAATACAAAAAATAAATTTTTTGTTATCTCTTTTTTAAATAAATCCTATAGACCATTAAATGTTTACTTACTTAAATTAGTAGCTCATAAAACCCGAAACACCTAAATACTTAAACCTTATAACATCTTATACTACTTAATAAATAATAAATCTCATTTTTAATTCTATTTATATTAATTTTAAATATTCATTATCATTA
>JAREIK010002046.1:121705-154852 GCA_029783825.1 Sapria himalayana
ATATAAATATAATGATTATTATACTAAATATAGAAATTCACTTTGAAAAAAATTTAAAAATTATTATATTTCAAATGTTATAACCTTTGAAAATATCAAAAAATAATAAAAATAAATGTTTTGTTATTTTATTTTTTAAATAAAACCTATAACCACTAATGCATGCCATAATTAAATCAGTAAAGACCTAAACCCCGTAATACTCTAAATACATAAACCATTAAACTACTATATACTACATAATAATAATAATCTAATTTTAATTTATATTTATTATAGTTTATATATTCATTTTAATTATTATTAGTTTATTTTTATAGAAATATTTATTATAAAATAAATTTATGAGAGCGACAAAATATAATTTAAATAATTTAATTTTTTAATCAAAAAATATATACGCTTATAAAGAAGTAGAAATCAAAAAATTAAAAATATTATCCAGTAATATATTTACTTTAATTCTGAATCAATTTGGGTTTTGTAAATATGTTTTAATAAAATCTATCTTATTATTAATAGTTTATTAATTTAATTTTTGTTCATTATTATAATATCTATAAATAAAATTATTTATATTGAATTTATATCCTATATAATTATTAATATTATTATAACTAAATATTATATTCACATTTCAAAAAATTTTAAATATTATTATATTTTCAATGGTTATAACCTATGAAAATGAGAAAAAATTACAAATATTTTTTTGTTATTTTATTGTTTTAATAAAACCTATAAACCACTAAATGCCTAAAATCTTGAATCGCTAAACTCCTAAAAGACAAAACCTTTAAATACTTAAACCATTAAACTAGTATACATTAATAATAAATCATAAATATCATTTTAATTTTTATTCAGTATAATTTTAAATTTTTATTTTAATTAATTTTCAGTTTATTTTTATAGAAATATTAATTACAAAATAAATTATTAGTGAGATAGATCTAATTTAAATTAGACCGGTATACCCTAAATAATAAATAATAAAACTCATTTTTTTTCATTATAATTTTAAATATACATTTTAATTATTCATTTGTATATTTTTATATAATTATTAATTACAAAATAAATTATGAGTTATACAAATATAATTTATATAAATTATTTTTCATCAAAAAATTTTAAATAAACTTTTTAAAATAAAAAAAAAGTTCAAAACAAAAAATATTATATAGTAATATATTTTTCTTTACTTCTGAATCATTTTAATATTTGTAATTATATTTTAAATGATATCTATCTTATTAATAATAGAATTTTAATTTATTTTTTGCTCATTATTAGAATATTTATCAATAAGAATGTTTATATTGAATTTATATAATATATAAATATAATGATTTATTATGACTAAATATTATATTCACTTTTGCAAAAAATTTTATAATTATCATATTTTCAATGGTTATAACCTTTGAAAATGTGAAAAAATAAAAAAAATATTTTTTTATTATTTCATTGTTTAATTAAAACCTATACACCACTGAATGCCTAAACACTTAAATGACTAAACTAAAAAATCCTGATACCTCTATATAGATAATCTTTAAACCAGTATACACTAAAAATAATTAATAAATTTCATTTTTATTTGTTTTCATTATAATCTAAAATAATCATTTTGATTGTTTAGTTATATATATATATATATATTTATATATATTAATTATAAAATAAATTATGAGTTAAAAATATAATTTATTAAAAATATTTTTGATCAAAAATAGATAAGCTTATAAAAAGAAATAAAATTTAAAAACAGATAATAATTATTAAGTAATATATTTTGCTTTGCTTTTGAATTATTTTAGGTTTTAATATTATATTTAAGTAATATCAATCTTATTCATAATAGATATTTAATTTATTTTTTGATAATTATTAGAATATCTATCAATAAAATTAGTTTATATTTAATTTATATGATATATAATTATTATGATTATTATAAATAAATATTTATTAACTTTTTAAAAAAATTTAAAAATTATTATATTTTCAAAGGAACCTTTGAAAATATCAAAAAATAATAAAAATAACTTTTTTTTATTTTTTTTCTTAAATAAAACCTATAAACCACTAAATCCATACACAGTTAAATCAGTAAACTCCTAAACCCCGTAATGCATAAATACATAAACCATTAAACTGCTATATACTACTTAATAATTAAGAAATCTAATTTTTTTTCTATTTATTATAATTTTAAATATTCATTTTAATTATATATTGGTTTAATTTTTTTGAAATATTTATTACTAAATAAAGTATGAGTGTGACAAATATAATTTAATTAATTTATTTTTAATAAAAAAATATACGGTTCTAAAAGAAGTAAATAATTTAAAAATTAAAAATTATTATCCGGTAATATATTTTACTTTAATTTTGAATCAATTTTGGTTTTGTAAATATTTTTTAATTAATATCTATCTTTCTATTAATAGTTTATTAATATAATTTTTGATCATTATTATATTATCTATCAATAAAATTGTTTATAAAGAATTTATATGATTTATAATTATTAATAATATTAAAACTAAATATTGTATTCACATTTCAAAAATTATAAATATTATTATATTTTCTAAGGTTATAACCTATGAAAATGATAACAAATTATTGAAATTTTTTTTGTTATTTTATTTTTTTATATAAAACATATAAACCACTAAAAGCCTAATAACATAAATTGCTAAACTTCTAACTGACAAAACCTATAAATACTTAAACTATTAAACTGGTATACATTAATAATAAATAATAAATCTCATTTTAATTTTTATTCAGTATATTTTTAAATTTTTATTTTAAGTATTTATCAGTTTATTTTTATAGAAATATTAAATACAAAATAAATTATCAATGAGACGGATCTAATTTAAATTAAACCAGTATACCTAAATAATAAATAATAGATCTCATTTTTTTTCATTATAATTTTAAATATTCATTTTTATTATTTATTTGTTTATTTATATATAAATATTAATTACAAAATAAAATGAGTTAGACAAATATAATTTATATAAATTATTTTTAATCATAAAATTATTGATAAACATTTTAAAAGAAAAAAAAATTTGAAAAAAAAATTATTATATAGTAATATATTTTGCTTTTCTTCTGAATCATTTTAGGTTTGTAATTATATTTTAATTGATATCTATCTTATTAATAATAGATTAGTAATTTATTTTTTATCATTATTAGAATATTTATCAATAAAATTGTTTATATTGAATTTATATGATATATAAATATAATGATTATTATAACTAAATAGTGTATTCACATTTAAAAAAATATAAAAATTATTATATTTTCTAAGGTTATAACCTTCGAAAATATCAAAAAATAATAAAAATAATTTTTTTATCGTATATATTTAATAAAACCTATAAACCACTAAATGCATACACAGTTAAATCAATAAACTTCTAAACCTCATAATGCCTAAATACATAAACCATTAAACTGCTATATACTACTTAATAATTAATAAATCTAATTTTTATTTCTATTTATTATAATTTTAAATATTCATTTTAATTATTTATTAGTTTATTTTTATAGAAATATTTATTACAAATTAAATTATGAGAGCGACACATATATTTTAATTAATTATTTTTAATCAAAAAATATATATGCTTATAAAAGAAGTAAAAATTTAAAAATTAAAAATTATTATCCAGTAATATATTTTACTTTAATTTTGAATCAATTTGGGTTTTGTAAATATTTTTTAATTAATATCAATCTTTTTATTAATAGTTTATTAATTTAAATTCTGATCATTATTATATTATCTATCAATAAAATTATTTATATTGAATTTATATGATATATAATTATTAATATTATTATAACTAAATATTATATTCACATTTCAAAAAATGTGAAATATTATTATATTTTCAAAGTTTATGACCTATGAAAATGATAAAAAATTACAACATTTTTTTGTTATTTTATTGTTTAAATAAAACGTATAAACCACTAAATGCCTAAAAACATAAATCGCTAAACTCCTAAATGACAAAACCTCTAAATACTTAAACAATTAAACTGGTATACATTAATAATAAATCATAAATTTCATTTTAATTTTTATTCATTTTAATTTTAATTTTTAGTTTAAATATTTATCAGTTTATTTTTATAGAAATATTAATTAGAAAATAAATTATAAGTTAGATAGATCTAATTTAAAATAAACTAGTATACCCTAAATAATAAATAATAAAACTCATTTTTTTTTCATTATAATTTTAAAAATTCATTTTAATTATTTATTTGTATATTTTTATCTAAATATTAATTCCAAAATAAATTATTAGTTAAACAAATATAAATTATATAAATTATTTTTCATCAAAAAAAATATAGATTAATTTTTAAAAACAAATTTCAAAACAAAAAATTTTTATATAGTAATATATTTTGCTTAGTTTCTGAATCATTTTAATATTTGTAATTATATTTTAAATGATATATATCATATTAATAATAGATTATTAATTTATTTTTTGATCATTATTAGAATATTTATCAATAAAAATGTTTATATTGAATTTATATGATATATGAATATAATGATTATTATGACTAAATAGTATATTCACTTTTGAAAAAAAATTTTAAAATTATTATATTTTCTAATCATATAACCTTTGAAAATGTGAGAAAATAAAAAACATATTTTTTTATTATTTCATTATTTAAATAAAACTTATACACCACTAAATGCCTAAACACGTAAATCACTAAACTACAAAATCTCGAGACCCCTATATAGATAATCCTTTAATCTGGTATACACTAAATAATAATTAATAAATCTCATCTTTATTTGTTTTCATTATAATTTAAAAAAATTATTTTGATTTTTAGTTTTTTATTTGTATATCCGTATTAATTATAAAATAAATTATGAGTTAAAAAAATAATTTATTAAAATTATTTTTCATCAAAAAATAGATAAGCTTATAAAAAGAATAAAAATTTAAAAACAAATAATTATTATTTAGTAATATATTTTGCTTTGCTTTTGAATCATTTTAGGTTTTGATATTATATTTTAAGTAATATCAATCTTATTCATAATAGTTTTTTATTTTATTTTTTGATAATTATTAGACTATATATCAATAAAATTATTTATATTGAATTTATATGATATATATTTATTATGATTATTATAAATAAATTTTGTATTCACTTTTGAAAAAAATTTAAAATTATTATATTTTCAAATGTTATAATCTTAAAAAATGAGAAAAAATAATAAAATTTTTTTTTTGTTATTTCATTTTTTAAATAAAACCTATAGATCATTAAATGATTACTTATTTAAATTAGTAAGCTCATATACCCTGAAACTCCTAAATACATAAACATTTTAATAGCTATATTAAACTTATTAAATAATAAATCTCATTTATATATCTATTTTTATAATTTTAAATATTCATTTTAATTATTTATTGTTTAATTTTTTAGAAAAATTAATTCGAAATAAATTTCGAATGAGACAAATAATATTTAAATAATTTATATTTAATCAAAAAAAATAGAAACTTATAAAATGAAGGAAAATTTTAAAAATTAAATATTATTATTTAGTAATATATTTTGATTTTATTTGAATCATTTTGTGTTATGTAAATATATTTTAATTAATATTTATATTTTAATAAGAATTTATTAATTTAATTTTTGATCATTATTATTCTATCTATCATTTAAATTATTTAAATTGAATTTATATGATATATAATTTATAAGATTAATATAATTATACATGGTATTAACATTTCAAAAAATTAAAAAATTATTTTACTTTTAAAGGTTATAACCTTTGAAAATCAGATAAAATCAATTTTTTTTTATTTTTATAATATAAATAAAAACTATAAACCATTAAATGTTTAAAAACATAAATTGCTAAACTCCTAAACGACAAAACAACTAAATTAACAATCAATTAAACCGATATACCATATATAATAAATCATAAATCTCATTTTAATTTCTATTCATTATAATTTTAAATATTCATTTTAATTATTTATTAGTTTATTTTTGATAGAAATATTAATTGCAAAATAAATAAAGAGTGAGACAAATATAATTTTAATAATTTATTTTTAATCAAAAAATAAATATAAGCTTATAAAAAGAAGTAAAAATTTAAAAACAAAAAATTATCATTTAGTAATATAATTTACTTTGATTTTGAATCATTATAGGTTTTGCATTTATATTTTAATTGCTATCAATCTTATTAATAATAGTTTATTAATTTATCTTTTGATCATTATTATAATATCTATCAATAAAATTACATATATTGAATTTAAATGTCTTATAAATATTAAGAATATTATAACTAAATATTATATTTACATTTGAAAAAAATTAAAAAAATTATTATATATTTTCAAAGGTTATGACCTTCAAAAATGATAAAAAATCACAAAAATAATTATTTTATTATTTTATTATTTAAATAAAACTTATAAACCACTAAATGCCTAATCATTTAAATATCTAGACTCCTTAACCACAAAACTTCCTAAATACTTAAACCATTAAACATATTAACCTAAATAATAAATAATAAATTTCATTTTTATTTGTATTCCTTATAATTTTAAATATTCATTTTAATTATTATTTAGTTTATTTTTATAGAAATATTAATTACAAAATAAATAATGAGTGAAACATATAATTTAAAAATATTATTTTTTATGAAAAAAAATAAGCTTATAAAAATAAAAAAATTTTCAAAAATTTAAAATTTTATTTATTAATATTATTTACATTGATTTTGAATTATTTTGGGTTCTACAAACATATTTTAATTAATATCTATTTTATTAATAATAGTTTATTAATTTATTTTTCGATCATTATATTAATATATATTAATAAAATTGTTTATATTAAATTTACATCAAATATAATTATTAAGATTATTATAACTAAGTATTGTATTCATATTTTAGAAAGATTAAAAAATTATTATATTTTCAAAGATTATAACCTTTTAAAATCACGAAAATTCATAAAAATAATTCTTTTTATTTCATTGATTAATTAAAACCTTTAAACACCTAAATGTGCAAACATATAAATCAATAAACTCCTTAACCCCAAAACCACAAAAAACTTAAACCATAAAATTGGTATACCCTAAATAATAAATCATATATCTCTTTTTTACTAGAATTCATTATAATTTTAAATATTCATTTTAATTATTTATCAATTTATTTTTATAGAAATATTAATTACAAAATATATTATTAGTGAGCCAGATATAATTTAAAAAATTTATTTTTCTTCAAAAATATATATATGCTTATAAAAGGAGACAAAATTTTTTTAATAAAAAATTATTATTTAGTAATATATCTTAATTTGATTTTGAATCATCTTAGATTCTACAATTATATTTTAATTTATATCATTTTTATTAATACTAGTCTATTAATTTATTTACTGATCATTATTATAATATCTATTAATAAAATTATTTATATATTGTTTACATTATATATAATTATTAAAATTATTATAACTAAATATTATATTCACATTTAAAAAAATTTAAAATTATTATATTTTCAAAGGTTACAACTTTCAAAAATTAAAAAATTAAAAAATTCAAAAAATTAAATTTTTTGTATTTTAAATCTTTAGTTAATAACTATAAATCACTAAAGGTCTAAACACTTAAAACACTAAACTCCTAAACCCAAAAACACCTAAATACTTAAACCATTAAGCCGATATATCCTAAATAATAAATAATAAATCTCAATTTTATTTGTATTCATTATAATTTTAAAATATTATTTTAATTATTTATTAGTTTATTATTATAGAATTATAAATTACAAAATAAATTATGAATAAGACAAATTAATTTAAATAATTTATTTATAATAACAAAAATATAAAGTAATAAAAAAAGCAAAACATTAAAAAAATTATTATTAAGTAATATATTTTACTTTGATTTTGAATAAATTTAGATTTTGCAAATATATTTTAAATAATATCTATCTTATTAATAATAGTTTATTAAATTTTTTTGATCATTATTATAATATCTTGATTTGTAATTATTTATATTGAATTTAAATGACTTGAAATTATTAAGATTATCATAAGTAAATATTATATTTACATTTGAAAAAAATTTAAAAATTATTATATTTTCAAAGTTTATAACCTTCAAAAATTAAAAAAATAATAAAAATAAATTTTTAGTTATATCATTTTTTAAATAAAACTTATAAACCACTAAATGCCTAAACACTTAAACCTTTAAACTCCTAAACACAAAAGCCCCGAAATACTTAAACCTTTAAACTCGTAAAGCTTAAATATAATTTAAATAATTCATTAAAATATTAATTACAAAATAAATTATGAGTGATACAAATATAATTTAAATAAATTATTTTTCATCAAAAAATATAAGCTTAAAAAAAGAAGCAAAAAGTGAAAAAAAAAATTATTATTTAGTAAAAAATTTTTCAAGGATTTTGAATAATTTTTGCAATTATTATATTTTGATTTATATCTAGCATATTAATAATAGCATATTAATTTTTTTTTTGATAATTGATATCATATCTATCAATAAAATTGTTTATATTTAGATTATATTATATATAATATAATGATTATTATTACTAAATATTATAATCACATTTTTAAAAAAATTTAATATTATTATATTTTCAAAGGTAACTTTGAAAATGTGAAAAAAAATCAAAAATAATTTTTTTGTTATTTTATCCTTTAAATAAAACCTATAAACCACTAAATGCCTAAAAACATTAATCGTAAAAGTCATAAACGAAAAAACCTTTATATACTTAAAATATTAAATTGGTATACATTAATAATAATTCATAAATCTCATTTTAATTTTTATTCGGTATAATTTTAAATTTTTATTTTAATTATTTATCAGTTTATTTTTATAGAAATCATAATTAAAAAATAAATTATTAGTGAGACAGATCTAATTTAAATTAGACTTGTATACCCAAAATAATAAAGAATAAATCTCAATATAATTTTTTTTATTATAATTTTAAATATTCATGTTAATTATTTATTTGTTTATTTTTATATAAATATTAATTAAAAAATAAATTATGAGTTAGACAAATATAATTTATATAAATTAATTTTCATCAAAAAAATATGGATAAACTATTTAAAAGAAAAAAAAATTTCACAACAACAAATTATTATATAGCAATATATTTTGATTTCTTCTGAATCATTTTAGGTTTTTTTATTATATTTTAATTGATATCTGTCTTATTAATGATAGATTATTAATTTTTTTTTGATAATTTTTAGAATATTTATCGATAATATTGTTTATATTGAATTTATATGATATATAAATATAATGATTATTATAACTAAATATTAAATTCACATTTGAAAAAAATTTAAAAATTATTATATTTACAAAGGTTATAACCTTTGGAAATATCAAAATAAAATAAAAATAAATATTTTGTTATTTTAATTTATAAATAAAACCTATAAACCACTAAATGCATACACAGTAAAATCAGTAAACTATTAAGGCCCGTAATGCCCAAATACATAAACAATTAAACTACTATATACTACTTAATAATTAAGAAATTTAATTTTTATTTCAATTTATTATTATTTTAAATATTCATTTTAATTATTTATCAGTTTATTTTATAGAAATATTTATTACATAATAAATTATGTGTGCGACAAATATAATTTATATAATTTATTTTTAATCAAAAAAAATGTATACACTTATAAATGAAGTAAAATTTTAAAAATTAAACATTATTATCCAGTAATATTTTTTACTTTAATTTTGAATCAATTTGGGTTTTATAAATAGTTTTTAATTAATATCTATCTTATTATTAATAGTTTATTAATTTAATTTTTGATCATTATTATAATATCTATCAATAAAATTAATTGTATTGAATTTATATGATATATAATTATTAAAATTATTATAACTAAATATTATATTCACATTTAAAAATATTTTAAATATTATTATATTTTCAAATCTATGAAAATGACAAAAAATTACAGATTTTTTGTCATTTTATTGTTTATATAAAACCTATAAACTACTAAATGCCTAAAAACATAAATCACTAAACTCCAAAATGACAAAACTTTTAAATACTTAAACTATTAATTTGGTATACATTAATAATAAATCATAAATCTCATTTTAATTTTTATTAAGTCTAATTTTATATTTCTATTTTAATTATTTATCAGTTTATTTTTATAGAAATATTAATTACAAAATAAATTATTAGGGAGACAAATATATTTTTAATAATTTATTTTTTATCAAAAAGAATATATATCCTTATAAAAAGAGGCAAAATTTTTTAAAAAAATGTATTATTTTGTAATATATTTTATTTTGATTTTTAATTATTTTAGTTTTTGAAATTATATTTTAATTTATATCATTCTTATTTATAATAGTTTATTAATATTTTATTGATCATTATTATAATATCTATTAATAAATTTATTTATATTGAGTTTACATCATATATAATTATTAAGAATATTATAACTAAATATTTTATTAACATTTAAAAAAAATAAAAATTATAATATTTTCAAAGGTTATAACCTTCGAAAATTAAAATAAATCAAAAAATTAAATTTTTATTTTTTTATTCTTTAAATAAAAACAATAAATCACTAATGTCCTAAACACTTAAATCACTAAACTTCAAAACACCTAAATACTTAAATTATTAAACTAGTATATCCTAAATAATAAATAATAAATCTAAATTGTATTTGTATTCATTATAATTTTAAATATTCATTTTAATTATTTATTAGTTTATTTGTATAGAATTATAAATTAAAAATAAATTATGTGGAAGACAAATATAATTTAAATAATTTACTTTAAATAACAAAAAATATAAACTAATAAAAAGAAGCAAAACATTAAAAAAATTATTATTTACTATTATATTTTACTTTGATTTTGAATAAATTTACGTTTTGCAAATATATTTTAAAAAATATCTATCTTATTAATAATAGTTTATTAATTTATTTTTTGATCATTAATATAATATCTATCAATATAATTATTTATAATGAATTAACATGATATATAATTATTAAGATTATCATAACTAAATATAGTATTCACATATAAAAAAAATTTAAAAATTGTTATATTTTCAAAGGTTATAACCTTCAAAAATGAGAAAAAATAACAAAAATAAATTTTTTGTTATATCATTGTTTAAATAAAACTTATTAACCTTTAAATGCCTAAATACATAAATCTCTAAACTAATAACACCCAAAGCCCCTAAATACCTAAACCTTTAAACTCGTAAACCTTAAATATAATTTAAATAATTTATAGAAATATTAATTACAAAGTAAATTATGAGTGCAAATATAATTTAAATAATATATTTTTCAACAAAAAAATATATAAGCTTATAAAATGATGCAAAAACTAATAAAAAAATTATTATTTAGTAATAAATTTTACTTTGATTTTGAATCATTTAGGTTTTTTAATTATATTTTAATTTATATCTATCATATTAATAATAGTTTATTAATTTATTTTTTGATAATTGATATAATATTATCAATAAAATTGTTTATATTTAGTTTATATTATATATAGTTATAATTATTATTATTAGTAAATTTTGTATTCACATTTTTAAAAAATTTTAAAACTATTATATTTTTAAATTTTATGACATTTGAAAATTTAAATTATTAATTTATAATAATATATAGATTTAATAATTATTATAACTAAATATTGTTTTGACTTTTGAAAAAAAATTTATAATTATTATATTTTCAAAGGTAATAACCTTTGAACATGTGAAAAAACAAAAAAAATATTTTTTTTATTATTTCATTCTTTAAATAAAACCTATAAATCACTAAATGCTGAAACACTTAAATCACTAAACTACAAAATCCTGATACCCCTATATAGATAATCGTTTAAACGGGTTGACCCTAAATAATAATTAAATAAATCTCATTTTTATATATTTTCATTATAATTTAAAAAATTCATTTTGATTGTTTAGGTTTTTATTTATATATATATATTAATTATAAAATAAATTATGAGTTAAAAATATAATTTATAAAAATTATTTTCCATCAAAAAATAGATAAGCTTATAAAAAGAATAAAAATTTAAAAACAAATAATTAATATTAAGTAATATATTTTGCTTTGTTTTTGAATTATTTTAGGTTTTGATATTATATTTTAAGTAATATCAATGTTATTAATATTAGATTTTTAATTTATTTTTTGATAATTATTAGAATATCTATCAATAAAATTGTTTATTTTGAATTTATATGATATATAATTATTATGATTATAATAAATAAATATTTATTCACTTTTGAAAAAAATTTAAAAATTATTATATTTTCAAAGGTTATATATTTGAAAATATCAAAAAATAATAAAAATAATTTTTTTAATTTTTTTCTTAAATAAAACCTATAAACCATTAAATGCATACACAGTTAAATCAGTAAACTCCTAAACCCCGTAATGCCTAAATACATAAACCATTAAACTTCTATATACTACTTAATAATTAATAAATCTAATTTTTATTTTTATTTATTATAATTTTAAATATTCATTTTAATTATTTATTTGTTTATTTTTATTGAAATATTCAATACAAAATAATGTTTAAGTGCGACGAATATAATTTAATTTATTTATTTTTAATAATAAAAAATATACGGTTCTAAAAGAAATAAAAATTTAAAAATTAAAAATTATTATCAAGTAATATATTTTACTTTAATTTTGAATCAATTTGGGTTTTGTAAATATTTTTTAATTAATATCTATCTTTTTATTAATAGTTTATTAATTTAATTTTTGATCATTTTTATATTGTCTAAAAATAAAATTATTTATATTGAATTTATATGATATATAATTATTAATATTTTTATAACTAAATATTGTATTCACATTTCAAAATATTGTAAATATTATTATATTTCCAAAGGTTATAACCTATGAAAATGATAAAAAATTATTGAAATTTGTTTTGTTATTTTATTTTTTTATATAAAACCTTTAAACCACTAAAAGCCTAAAAATATAAATCGCTAAACTCTTAAGGACAAAACCTCTAAATACTTAAACCATTAAACTAGTATACATTAATAATAAATCTTAAATCTCATTTTAATTTTTATTCAGTATAATTTTTAATTTTTATTTTAATTATTTATCTATTTATTTTTATATAAATATTAATTACAAAATAAATTATTAGTGAGATGGATCTAATTTAAATTAAACCGGTATCCCTAAATAATAAATAATAAATCTCATTTTTTTATTATAATTTTAAATATTCATTTTAATTATTTATTTGTTTATTTATATATAAATATTAATTACAAAATAAAATATGAGTTAGACAATTATAATTTATATAAATTATTTTTCATCAAAAAAAATATAGATAAACTTATTATAAAAAAAATTCAAAAACAAAAAATTATTATATAGTAATATATTTTTGTTTGTTGTGAATCATTTTAAGTTTTGTAATTATATTTTAATTAATATCTATCATATTATTAATGGATTATTAATTTATTTTTTGATTATTATTAGAATATTTATCAATAAAATTGTTTATATTGAATTTATATAATATATAAATATAATGATTAATATAACTAAATATTGTATTCACATATATAAAAAATATAAAAATTATTATATTTTCAAAGGTTATAACCTTTGAAAATATCAAAAAATAATAAAAATAAATTTTTTGTTATTTTATTTTTTAAATAAAATCTATAAACCACTCAATGCTAGGGGTGCTCATGGGACGGGATGGGGATTACAAATCTCCATTCCCTTCCCATAGTACGGAGATTATTTTTTGAAGATCCAGACCCATCCCATATGTTGAAAATATTAGGACGGGACGGGACGCAGATCGGGGATTTTGGGTAGGATAAAATGGTTCCGGGACGGAACAGAGTTCAGATATTTTTTTCAATTTATTTTCTTCAAACCGACCAAGTTAGTTCATGTCGAAACCTTTTGTTGCACCATTTATCATTCCTTGGTTATGTATCTTTCAAACTCAAATTGGGCCAATTTTGTTTTGTCAAATAGGCTGAATACCACAAACGAGTTCCATTACCTTGTCAAAAGCTTTGATGTGCAGAAAAGGATAGAAATGTTAAATAGAACGGGTCCGAGTTGTGTGCTTAATTTGGTTCTTTGTTTTGTCACAAGTTGGCTTTGTTCAGCCAGTGAAAGTTAACCATAATAGCAATGCTATATTTTTTAAATAATTACGTAAAATATTAAAGAATAGCTAAAGATGACCACAAATATTGGTAGCAGCAATTACTACTTAAGTAATTGCTAAAATTAGGCAGCTTAATATAACAAAAAAATACAACTAATAACAACCATGATAATAAACATTTTAAAGGTCCGACCCAGAACAACAACGAAAATCGAAACCCAATTAATTATCTCTTCTACAACTCTTCCCTTTTCTTCCTCCACAGTAGAAGGACAACCAAAGATGAAAACGTGTTAATCATGTAGACATAAATTTCTAAGATGAAAGAGTAATAAAAAAACAAAATATTACTTTATAAAATTTAATACACCCATTCCAAATTTTGTTGGCTAACTATAGTTGGAAGAATATTTGGATCTTGTGACCCCTCTAAAAATTGTAATTGAACCATATTTTTATTATATTAAATGAATAAAATAAGTAAAACTGAAATTAAAATTTACATGATTTGTATACAAAGTTGATTCATTATCATCAAGGTCTTGAATAAATTCTTCAATTTCAATAGGTTTATTTGAGCTACTCAACCAATCTTTTAGACATATGAGAACTTCAGCTATAATAGGTGTTAAAGAACTCCTAAATTTATCTTAAGTTCTCCCCCCAATGCTAAATGTAGATTCGTAGGTCACAATAGATGCTTGGATAGCAAATACATCCCTTCCTAAATTTGCCAAAGAAGGATACCCAACCTCATTTACCTTCCACCAGTTTAGAATATCAAAATCAATTCTATTTTTTTCAAGTTTGTCATCCAAGTGCCTATCCAACTCTTCCAATGCTGCAACTTCTTGTTCTTTCTCAAATTCAACAAAAAAAATCAACATAAGTATCACTACCATCAAAGAAATCATCATTTTTCTTCAATACAGTAGAAGATAAATCATCTTCTTTTGATTCTTCTTCATTTAAATCTTTATAATCATCCATCATCTAATTTAAAGCATTTATAACATTTTTCACCAAATTTTTAGCAAATTCCCCTCCATAATGCTAAGTGTACTTAACCTTGAGATATTTGAGCTTATATCTAGGATCCAAATTACTGCTACAAAAAGCATAATATTTATTGACTAAAGAGAACCCCAATATTTGTTGACTAAAGAGAACCCCAATATTTTTTGAATTTATGCCTCATTTTCATACACATTTTAGACACCATTGTATCTCTACTATTTTCACAAAGCTCAATTTTTTTTCAAAATACAAATATACTAAGGAAAATAAACAATAGAGGTAGAATATTATGAGCCAGAAAATTTATAAGTTACCTCATAAAAAGTTTTCAAGAAACGAGTCAAAATTTTGGTGTTTGTTCAGTCTCTCTTAGTTGGACCATTTGAACCAAACTACTTCAAAAACATTTTGTCTTTGTCCTCCAACTTATCAAATTCTTTTTGATATTTTATATCAGTTTGTAGCATCAAATAAGTTGAATTCCATTCTATCGGACAATCTAATTGCAATGAAGATTCATATGTCAAGTTTGCTTCTTCAACACATAACTTAAACATATCTAATCTTTTAGGACTACTCCTCACATATTTCACCACACCTTAAATTTTTGAATAGCACCCTCAACTACTCCAATTTCATCTCTGACAATTAAGTTTAGGATATGAGCACAACATCTTATATGAAAATTCTCGCATCTTAAAGGTACAACACTTTTCTTCACAAGCATTTTTTTTAATTATTCAACTACAACATCATTATTTGATGCATTGTCAACAGTAATGAACATCAACATTCTCAAACCCCATTCATTCATGCAAAACTAAATAGCATTTCTAATATTAACTCCAGAATGACTTTTAATTACACAAAAGTTCAAAAGGATTTTATGCATATTCCATTGAGAATCAATGAAATGAACAGTCAAACATATATAATACAAATTTTGAATGCTAGTCCAAGTGTCGGTAGTCAATGAAACACTACAACAATGTGATGATATGCTATTAAGTAATTTCTTCTTTTCCTTAACAAATAAAAAAAATAATCCCTCAACATAGAGTGTTTAGATGGAATTTTAAATTGAGGCACACTAACTTCACAAAACTTTTTATACTCACCCCTCTCAACAAAACAAAAAAGCAATTCATCTTTTATGATCATTTCACCAAAGCCTCTCTAACTAGGTGTTGATCAAATTGCCAGCATGTTAATTTGTTATCCTCTGAACTAGTACCTTTAGTGAAACTCAACAAAGATTGTGACTTGTCTTTACCTTTGTGAGTTTTTATTAATTCTTTTTTGTGTGGAAATTTCATACTAGTCTTTCTCAAGTATTTTTATAAACCTGCAGTACTTTGATCAATTTTTTCCAAGTATTCTTTCCAACACCATATAAAAGCTGCCCTACCAGTTTCATTTCCCTCTGAATCAACTAATATCTCATAAGTTTTCCAAATAGCATACTTATACTTTTTATGAGCTTGAGGTTCAGATGTACCTTGACTTTCTTTTACAATTGGAATTGAAGAACATGCCGTAACAATAGGAGGGGGACGTGAAAGGATGTTGATTGGATTTACCAGTACTTTGATCATTTGAGATGTGATCATCTTCAATTTATTGTATTTTTCGTTTACCGCTGGATTGTGTCATCTACATTGCCATTAATTAATATGATATGTTAAACATAAATACATATAAATATTTCAAACAAGCAAGCTCTACAAAACTGACTGTAACACATTCGGCCCACTCATTCGGCCCAACCACAACGCCATAACCAATACTAAACAAAATTGACTGAGACACATAATAATAATAATTAATCACTCAATTCTCGTCAGAAAAACAAACCAAAAGGCTGGTGGCATCTGAGACATGGTGGAGGCAGCCAGAAGTGTGACGGACAAGGGTTGGGCCTAACTGAACACGGTTGAAATGGCGTGATATGGCCTGGAACTCGTCGGAAGTGCAATAGGTGCATCCGAATTGGATGGGCAGTAGTGGAATTGGTGACATCTTAATGTTATATATATATATTCCTGGTTCTAGTATTGGTTTTTTAGGATGGGATGGTTTTCGGGATGGATATTGCTTAAGATCCGGAAACGTCCCAAAAAAAATACGTGACAGAATGGGACGTGAAAAGTCAAAATCAACGAATTTTCTCAGTCCTGATTCTTTTGGGACAAGACTTCGGGTCGGATCGCGAATCTCTGAGTCCCATGAGCAGCCCTACTAAATGCATGTAAAGTTAAATCAGTAAACTCCTAAACCCCGTAATGCATAAATACATAAAATTAATTTTCAAAGGTTATAACTAGTATATCCTAAAGGCCTAAATACTTAAATCACTAAACCCCAAAACACATTTGAAAATTATTATATTTTCAAAGGTTATAACCTTCAAAAATTAAAAAAAAATCAAAAAATTAATTTTTTTATTTTTGCATTCTTTAAATAAAAATTATAAATCACTAAAGGCCTAAATACTTAAATCACTAAACCCCAAAACACCTAAATAATTAAACCATTAAACTAGTATATCCTGAATAATAAATAATAAATAATAAATCTCTATTTTATTTGTATTCATTATAGTTTTAAATATTCATTTTAATTATTTATTAGTTTATTTTTATATAATTATAAATTAAAAATAAATTATGAGGAAGACAAATATAATTTAAATAATTTACTTTTAATAAAAAAAAATATAAACTTATAAAAAGAAGCAAAACATCAAAGAAATTATTATTTAGTATTATATTTTACTTTGATTTTGAATAAATTTACAATTTGCCAATATATTTTAAAAAATATCTATATTATTAATAATATGTTATTAATTTATTTTTTGATCATTAATATAATTTATTTCAATATAATTGTTTATATTGAATTTACATGATATATAATTATTAAGATTATCATATCTAAATATAATATTCACATATATAAAAAAATTTAAAAATTGTTATATTTTGAAAGGTTATCACCTTCAAAAATGAGAAAAAATAACAAAAATAAATTATTTGTTATTTGATTGTTTAAATAAAACTTATAGACCATTAAATGCCTAAATACATAAATATCTATATTCCTAAACCCCGAAGCCCATAAATACCTAAACCTTTAAACTCGTAAACCTTAAATATAATTTATATAATTATGAGTGACAAATATAATTTAAATAATATATTTTCCATCAAAAAAATATATGAACTTATAAAATCATGCAAAAACTAAAAAAAATTATTATTTAGTAATAAATTTTACTTTGATTTTGAATCATTTTTGGTTTTTTAATTATATTTTAATTTATATCTATCATATTAATAATAGTTTATTAATTTATTTTTTGATAATTGATATAATATCTATCAATAAAATTGTTTAGATTTAGTTTATTTTATATATAGTTATAATATTTATTATTACTAAATATTGTGTTCACATATTAAAAAAAATTTAAAATTATTATATTATCAAATGTTTGAATAAAACCTATAAACTATTAAATGCCTAAATACTTAAATCAATAAATTCTAAATCTCGAAAACCCTAAATAGATATATTTTTTTAACATCTATATCCTAAATAATAAATAATAAATAATAAATCTCATTTTTATTTTTTTCATTATAATTTTAAATATTCAATTTAATTATTTATTTGTTTATTTTTATATAAATATTAATTACAAAATAAATTATAAGGTATACAAATATAATTTATATAAATTATTTTTCAACATAAAAATATAGATAAACTTAATAAAAGAAAAAAAATTTAAAAACAAAAAAATATTATACAGTAATATATTTTGCTTTATTTCTGAATCATTTTAGGTTTTGTAATTATAAAATAAATTATGAGTTAAAAATATAATTTATAAAAATTTTTTTTCATCAAAAAATAGATAAGCTTATAAAAAGAATAAAAATTTGAAAACAAATAATTATTATTAAGTAATATATTTTGCTTTGATTTTGAATCATTTTAGGTTTTGATATTATATTTTAAGTAATATCAATCTTATTCATAATGGATTTTTAATTTATTTTTTGATAATTATTAGAATATCTATGAATAAAATTGTTTATATCGAATTTATATGATATATAATTATTATTATTATTATAAATAAATATTGTATTAACTTTTGAAAACAATTTTAAAATTATTATATTTTCAAAGGTTTTAATTTTAAAAAATGAGAAAGAATATAAAAAATAATTTTTTTGTTATCTCTTTTTTAAATAAAACCTATAGACCATTAAATGTTTACTTACTTAAATTATTAGCTCATAAAACCCGAAACACCTAAATACTTAAACCTTATAACAGCTTATACTACTTAATAAATAATAAATCTCATTTTTAATTCTATTTATATTAATTTTAAATATTCATTTTAATTATTTATATTTTAATTTTTAGAAAAATTAATTACAAAATAAATTTCGAGTGAGTGATATTATTTATATAATTTATTTTTAATCATAAAGAAATATAAGCTTATAAAAAGATGGAAAATTTTAAAAAGTAAATATTATTATTTAGTAATATATTTTTATTTGATTTTGAATCATTTTGTGGTATGTAAATATATTTTAATTAATATTTATATTATTAATAATAGTTTATTAATTTAATTTTTGATCATTATTATAATATCTATCATTAAAATTATTTATATTGAATTTATATGATATATAATTAATAAGATTAATATAATTATACATGGTATTCACATTTCAAAAGATTTTAAAAATTATTTTATTTTTAAAGGTTATAACCTTTGAAAATCTAAAAAAAATCAAAAAAAAAAATTTTATTTTTATTATATAAATAAAACCTATATACCACTAAATGCCTAAAAATATAAATTGCTAAACTCCTAAACGACAAAACCCCTAAATAATCGATCCATTAAACAGGTATATCATATATAATTATTGGGCAATTGTGCTTCCACGGTAGTGAGTTTGAGATACAGAAACATATAAACAACAGAAAACAAGAAATATATATATCCCAATTCAGCAACCATCCATGATAGAACAAAAAAAATGAGAAATAAATACCGAAAATAATGTGGTTCGCTAGTCACTCAGTATGACTAGCTAAATCCAAAAGAAAATGCTTATTCGTTACAGATTAAAGTAACAGAAATGTCTTATAGTATGTAGCCCATAGAATAGTCATGATAAATCGCATAGAGAGAAGATAGAGAGACGATGAATAGTTCCATGGGTCCAAAAATAGTAACCCAAAAATAAAATTACAAAACATTTAATATTGAAATTTTTCTCAGTTTATTTAACCGGAGCGAGTCGGATCATGAGACGGGTCAGGCTCTACTCCAATTTAGGCACACTGTCCGGTTAGCGAGACCTCCATTATTGTGCTACTATTGTATCCCGGCCTCTTAATATTTCCTTTCATGCACTTACATGAAAATATTCAAAAAGAAAAAATATTTGGTTATACAAACAGATTATCAAAAAATAAATTAATTATACAGCAATAATAAATCTTAAATCTCATTTTAATTTGTATTCATTATAATTTTAAATATTCATTATAAATATTTATTAGTTTATTTTTTTATATAAATATTAATTATAAAATAAATAATTAGTCAGACAAATATAATATTAATAATTTACTTTTAATAAACAAAAATATAATCTTATAAAAAGAAGTAAAAATTTAAAAACAAAAAATTATTATTTAGTAATAAATTTTACATTGATTTGAATCATTTTAGGTTTTATAAGTATATTTTAATTTATATCTATCATATTAATAATAGTATATTAATTTATTTTTTTATAATTGATATCATATCTATCAATAAAATTATTTATAATTAGTTTATATATTATATATAATTATAATGATTATTATTACTAAATATTTTATTCACATTTTATAAAAATTTTAAAATTATTATATTTTAATATGTTATAACCTTAGAAAATGTGAAAAAATAACAGAAAATTTTTTTTTGCTATTTCATTGTTTAAATAAATCCTTTAACCCACTAAATGCCTAGATACTTAAATCAATAACTCATAAATCTATTAAAACCCTAAATAGATAATCATTTTAAACCATTATACCCTAAATAATAAATAATAAATCTCAATATTATTTTTTTCATTATAATTTAAAATATTCATTTTAATTATTTATTCGGTTATTTTTATATAATTATTAATTACATAATAAATTGAGTTAGACAAATATAATTTTTATAATTATTTTTTATCAAAAAAATATAGATAAACTTTTAAAAGAAAAAAAATTCAAAACAAAAAATTATTATATAGTAATATATTTTGCTTTGCTTCTAAATCATTTTATGTTTTGTAATTATATTTAAATTGATATTTGTCTTATTAAAATAGATTATAAATTTATCCTTTGATCATTATTAGAATATTTATCAATACAAATATTTATATTGAATTTATATGATATATAAATATAATGATTATTGTAACTAAATATTATATTCACTTTAAAAAAAAAATTAAAAATTATTATATTTTCAAAGATTATAACCTTTGAAAATATCAAAAAAAAAATTTTTTTGATATTTAATGTAAATAATACCTATAAACCACTAAATGCATGCATAGTTAAATCAAAATACTTTTAAAGCCTGTAATGCCAAAATATATAAACCATTAAACTGCTATATACAACTTAATAATTAAAAAATCTAATTTTTAATTCTATATATTATAATTTTAAATATTTATTTTAATTCTTTATTAGTTTATTTTTATAGAAATATTTATTAGAAAATAAATTATGAGTGCGACAAATATAATTTAAAATATATATACGCTTATAAAATAAGTAAAAATTTAAAAATTAAAAATTATTATCCAATAATATATTTTACTTTAATTTTTAATCAATTTGGGTTTTGTAAATATTTTTTATTTAATATCTATCATTTTATTAATAGTTTATTAATTTAATTTTTGATCATTATTATATTATCTATCAATAAAATTGTTTATATTGAATTTATATGATATATAAATATTAATATTATTATAACTAAATATTCTATCCACATTTGAAAAAATTATAAATATTATTATATTTTCAAAGGTTATAACCTATGAAAATGATAACAAATTATAGAAATTTTTTTTGTTATTTTATTTTTTAAACAAAAACTATAAACCACTAAAAGCCTAAAAATGATCATTATTATATGATATTTAATTAGAAATTTGTGTTATGTAAATATATTTTAATTAATATTTATATTATTAATAATAGTTTATTAATTTAATTTTTGATCATTATTATACTATTTATTATTAAAATTGTTTATATTGAATTTATATGATATATAATTAGAAAGATTAATATAATTATACATGGTATTCACATTTCAAAGGTTGTATCCTTTGAAAATCAAATAAAATCAAAAAAAAAATTGTTTTTTTATTATATAAATACAAACTATAAACCACTAAATGCCTAAAAACATAAATTGCTAAACTCCTAAACGATGAAATCCCTAAATTAACAATCCTATAAAACCGGTATACCTTATATAATAAATCATAAATCTCATTTTAATTTGTATTCATTATAATTTTAAATATTCATTTTAATTATTTATTACTTTATTTTTTATAGAAATATTAATTACAAAATAAATAAAGTGTGAGACAAATATAATTTTAATAATTTATTTTTAATCAAAAAATAAATATAAGTTATTTTCAATTAAAATGTCTTATAATTATTAAGTTATTATAACTAAATATTATATTTATATTTGAAAAAAATTTAAAAATTATTATATTTTCAATGGTTATAACCTTCAAAAATGATAAAAAATCACAAAAATAATCTTTTTTATAATTTTATTATTTTATTATTTTAATAAAAATTATAAACCACTAAATGCCTAAACATTTAAATGTCTAGACTCCTAAACCCCAAAACCCCCTAAATATTAAACCATTAAACCTATATAACCTAAATAATAAATAATAAATCTCATTTTTATTTTTATTCATTATAATTTTAAATATTCATTTTAATTATTTTTTAGATTATTTATTAAAAATATTAATTACAAAATAAATAATGAGTTAGACATATATAATTTAAATAAATTATTTTTTATGAAAAAAATATAAGCTTATAAAAATAAACAAAATTTCAAAAATTTAAAATTTTATTTAGTAATAATATTTACTTTGATTTTGAATTATTTAGGGTTCTGCAAATATATTTCAATTAATATCTATCTTATTAATAATAGTTTATTAATTTATTTTTTGATCATCAAAATAATATATATTAATAAAATTTTTTATATTGAATATACATCAAATATAATTATTAAGATTATTATAACTAAGTATTGTATTCATATTTTAGAACTATTAAAAAATTATTATAATTTCAAAGGTTATAAACTTTGAAAATCATGAAAATTCATAAAAATAATTTTTTTGTTATTTCATTGATTAAATAAAACCTATAAACACCTAAATGTGTAAATATATAAATCAATAAATTCATTAACCCCAAAATCACAATAAACTTAAACCATTAAATAGGTATACCCAAAATAATTAATTATAAATCTCATTTTTATTAGTATTCATTATAATTATATATATATATATATTTTAATTATTTATTAGTTTATTTTTATAGAAATATAAATTAAAAAATAAATTAATAGTGAGACAAATATAATTTAAATAATTTATTTTTCACAAAAAATATATAAGCTAATAAATGGATATAAAAATTTAAAATTAATATTTACTAAAATATTTCACTTTGATATTGAGTCATATTTGGTTTTGCAAATATATTTTAAACAATATTTATCTTATTAATAATTGGTTATTACTTTTTTATGATCATTATTATAATATATATCAATAAAATAGTTTATATTGAATTTATATGATATATAATTATTATGATTATTATAACTTCATATTGTATTCACTTTTCAAAAAAAAGTTTAAAAATTATTATATTTTCCAAGGTTATAACCTTCAAAAATGAGAAAAAATAACAAATTATAAATTTTTAGATTTTTTATTTTTTATATAAAACCTATAAACCACTAAATGACTAAATACTAAAATGACTAAACTCCTAAACTACGAAGCCCATAAATACATAAAACATTAAATTAGTATAGTCTAAATAATAAATCATAAATCTTAGTTTTATTATGATTCATTATAATTTTAAATATTCATTTTAATTATTTATCAGTTTATTTTTATAGATATATTAATTACCAAATAAATTATTAGTGCGACATATATAATTTAAATAATTTATTTTTGTTCAAAAAAAATGCTCATAAAAAGAGGCAAATTTTTAAAAATAAAAAATTATTATTTAAAAAATATATCTTATTTTGATTTAGAATCATTTTAGATTTTACAATTATATTTTAATTTATATCATTCTTATAAATACAAGTTTATTAATTTATTTATTATTCATTATTATAATATCTATCGATAAATTTATTTATATTGAGTTTACATTATATATAATTATTAAGATTATAATAACTAAATATTATATCCACAATTAAAAAAAATAAATATTATTATATTTTCAAAGGTTACAACCTTCAAAAATTAAAAAAAATCAAAAAATTAAATTTTTTGTTTTTTATTTCTTAAAAAAAACTATAAATCACTAGAGGTCTAAACAATTAAATCACTAAACTCTTGAACCACAAAACAACTAAATACTTAAACCATTAAACCGGTATATCCTGAAAAATAAATAATAAATCTCTATTTTATTTGTATTCATTATAATTTAAATTTTCATTTTAATTATTTAGTAGTTTATTATTATAGAATTAAATATTACAAAATAAATTATGAGTAAGTAAAAAAATATATAATTTAATTAATTTATTTTGAATAAAAAAAATATACGCTTATAAAAGAAGTAAAAATTTAAAAATTAAAAATTATTATCCAATAATATTTTTTACTTTAATTTTGAATCAATTTGGGTTTTGTAAATATTTTTTAATTAATATCTCTCTTATTATTAATAGTTTATTAATTTAATTTTTGATCATTATTATAATATCTATCAATAAAATTATTTATATTGAATTTATATGATATATAATTTTTAAAAAATTTATAACTAAATATTGTATTCACATTTCAAAACATTTAAAATATTATTATATTTTCAAAGGTTATAACCTATGAAAATAACAAAAAATTACAAATTTTTTTTCGTTATTTTATTGTTTAAATAAAACCTATAAACCATTAAATGTCTTAAAAACATGAATCACTAAACACCTATATGACAAAACCTCTAAATACTTAAACTCTTAAATTGGTATACATTAATAATAAATCATAAATCTCATTTTAATTTTTATTCAGTATAATTTTAAATTTTTATTTTAATTATTTATCAGTTTATTTTTATAGAAATATTAATTACAAAATAAATTTTTAGTTAGACAGATATAATTTAAATTAAACCGGTATACCCTAAATAATAAATAATAAATCTCAAATTTTTTCAATATAATAATAATTATTCACTTTAATTATTTATTTGTTTATTTTTATATAAATATTAATTAAAAAATAAATTATGAGTTCGACAAATATAATTTATGTAAATTATTTTTACATTAAAAAATTCAGATAAACTTTTTAAAATAAAAAAAAATTCAAAACAAAAACTTATTATATTGTGATATATTTTGCTTTGCTTTTGAATTATTTTAGTTTTTGTAATTATATTATAATTGATATTTATTTTATTAATAATAGATTATTTATTTATTTTTTGATCATTATTTGAATAGTTATCAATAAAATTGGATATATTGAATTTATCTAATATATAAATATAATGATTATTATAACTAAATATTGTATTCACTTTTGAAAAAAATTTAAAAATTATTATATTTTCAAAGGTTATAACCTTAAAAATGAGAAAAAATAATAAAAATAAATTTTTTGTTATTTCATTTTTTAAATAAAACCAATAGATCATTAAATGCTTACTTACTTAAATAAGTAAACTCATAAATACCTAAACACCTAAATACATAAACCTTTTGACAACTATATACTACTTAATAAATAATAAATCTCATTTTTATTTCTATTTATTATAATTTTAAATATTCATTTTAATTATTTATAGTTTAATTATTTTAAAAAATTAATTACTAAATAAATTTCGAGTGAGACAAATATTATTTAAATAATTTATTTTAATAAAAAAAATAAGCTTATAAAAAGAAGGAAAATTTTAAAAATTAAATATTTATATTTAGTAATATATTTTGATTTGATTTTAAATCATTTTGTGTTATGCAAATATATTTTAAATAATATTTATATTATTAATAATAGTTTATTAATTTAATTTATGATCATTATTATAATATCTATCATTAAATTTATTTATATTAAATTTATATGATATATAATTAGTAAGATTAATATAATTATACAGTGTATTCACATTTCAAAAAATTTTAAAAATTATTTTATTTTCAAAGTTATAACCTTTGAAAATCAAAAAAAATCAAAAAAAGAATTTTATATTTTTATTATATAAATAAAACCTATAAACCACTAAATGCACAAAAACATAAATTTCTAAACTCTTAAACGACAAAACTCCTAAATAATCAAACCATTAAACTGGTATACCATATATAAGAAATCATAAATCTCATTTTAATACGTATTAATTATAATTTTAAATATTCATTTTAATTATTTATTAGTTTATTTTTAATTGCGATCAATCTTATTAATAATAATTTATTATTTTTTATTATTTGATCATTTATATAATATCGAACAATAAAAGTACTTATTTTCAATTAAAATGTCTTATAATTATTAAGTTATTATAACTAAATATTATATTTATATTTGAAAAAAAATTAAAAAATTATTATATTTTTAAATGGCATAACTTTGAAAATCATGAAAATTCATAAAAAAATTTTTTTTTGTTATTTCATTGATTAAATAAAACCTATAAACACGAAAATGTGTAAACATATAAATAAATAAACTCCTTAACCCCAAAAATCACAAAAAACTTAAACAATTAAATAGTCATACCCTAAATAATAAATCATAAATCTCATTTTTATTAGTATTCATAATAATTTTAAATATATATTTTAATTATTTATTAGTTTAATTTTATAGAAATATAAATTAAAAAATAAATCATTAGTGAGACAAATAAAATTTAAATAATTTATTTTTCCTCAAAAAATATATAGGCTTATAAACGGTTACAAAAATTTAAAAATATTAAGTAATATATAGTAAAATATTTCACTTTGATTTAGAGTCATTTTAGGTTTTGCAAATATATTTTAAACAATATTTATATTATTAATAATTGGTTATTACTTTTTTATGATCATTATTATAATAAAAATCAATAAAATAGTTTATATTTAATTTATATGATATATAATTATTATGATTATTATAACTTCATATGGTATTCACTTTTCAAAAAAAATATAAAAAATATTATATTTTCAAAGGTTATAACCATCAAAAATGAGAAAAAATAACAAAAATAAATTTTTTGTTATTTTATTTTTTTATATAAAACCTATAAACCACTAAATGACTAAATACTAAAATGACTAAACTCCAAAACCCCGAAGCCCATAAATACTTAAAACATTAAATTAGTATAGTCTAAATAATAAATAATAAATCATAAATCATAGTTTCATTAGTATTCATTATAATTTTAAATATTCATTTTAATTATTTATCAGTTTATTTTTATAAAAATATTAATTACAAAATAAATTATTAGTGCGACATATATAATTAAAATAATTTATTTTTCATCAAAAAAATGCTAATAAAAAGAGGCAAAATTTTAAAAATAAAAAATTATTTATTTAATAATATATCTTATTTTGAATCATTTTTTATTTTACAATTTTATTTTAATTTATATCATTCTTTTAAAGACAAGTTTATTAATTTATTTATTGATCATTATTATAATATCTATCAATAAAATTATTTATATTGAGTTTATATTATATATAATTATTAAGATTATTATAACTAAATATTATATTCACATTTAAAAAAAATTAAATATTATTATAATTTCTAAGGTTATAACCTTCAAAAATTAAAAAAAATCAAAAAATTAATTTTTTTATATTTTCATTATAAAAAAAACTATAAATCACTAAAGATTTAAACAATTAAATCACTAAACTCTTGAACCACAAAACACCTAAATACTTAAACCATTAAACCAGTATATCTTGAATAATAAATAATAAATCTCTATTTTATTTGTATTCATTATAATTTTAAATATTCATTTTACTTATTTAGTAGTTTATTATTATAGAATTATAAATTACAAAATAAATTATGAGTAAGACAAATATAATTTAAATAATTTATTTTTAATAACAAAAATATAAACTTTTAAAAAAGCAAAACATTAAAAAAAATTATTATTTAGTAATATATTTTACATTGTTTTGAATAAATTTAGATTTTGCAACTACTTTTTAAATAATAACTATATTATTAATAATAGTTTATTAATTTATTTTTTTATCATAATTATCATATCTAGCGATATAATTATTTATATTGAATTTAAACGAATTATAATTATGAAGATTATTATAAATAGATATTATATTTACATTTGAAAAAAATTTAAAAATTATTATATTTTCAAAGGATATAATCTTCAAAGATTAGAAAAAATAATAAAAATAAATATTTTGCTTTATCATTATTTAAATAAAACTTATAAACCACTAAATGCCTAAACACTTAAACATCTAAACTCCTATACTCAAAAGCCCCTTAATACTTAAACTTTAAACTCGTAAACCTTAAATATAATTTAAATAATTTATTAAAATATTATTTACAAAATAAATTATGAGTGATACAAATATAATTTAAATAATTTATTTTTCATCAAAAAAATATATAAGCTTATAAAAAGAAGCTAAAACTAAAAAACAAAAATTATTATTTAGCAATGAATTTTACTTGGATTTGGAATAATTTTAGGTTTTGCAATTATATTTTAATTTATATCCATCATAATAATAATAACATATTAATTTATTTTTTGATAATTGATATCATATCTATAAATAAAATTTTTTATATTTAGTTTATATTATATATAATTATAATTATTATTTTTACTAAATATTGTATTCACATTTTTAAAAATATTTTAAAATTATTATATTGTTAAAGGTTATAATCTTAGAAAATGTGAAAAAATATAAAGATAGTTTTTTTGTTATTTCATTATTTAAACAAAACATATAAACCACTATATGCCTAAAAACATAAATTGCTTAAGTCCTAAATGACAAAACCTTAAAATACTTAAAATATTAAATAGGTATACATTAATAATAATTCATTAATCTCATTTTAATTTTTATTCAATATAATTTTATATGTTTATTTAATTATTTATCAGTTTATTTTTAATGAAATATTAATTACAAAATAAATTATTAGTGAGACGGATATAATTTAAATAATTTATTTTTCCAAAAAAAAAATAAGATTATAAAAATAGGCAAAATTTTTAAAACAAAATATTTTTATTCTCTAATTTATTTTAATTTAATTTTGAATAATTTTTGATTTTGCAATTATATTTTAATTAATATCATTCTAATTAATAATAGTTTATTAATTTATTTATTGATCATTTTTATAATATCTATTAATAAAATTATTTATATTGATTTTACATTATATATAATTATCAAGATTATTATAACTAAATATTATATTCACATTTTAAAAAATATTAAAAAATATTTATTTTCAAAGGTTATAACCTTCAAAAATTAGATAAAATCACCAAAGGCAAAAATACATAAATGACTAAACCCTAAAACACCTAAATACTTAAACCATTAAGCCTGTATATATTGAATAATAAATATTAAATCTCAATTTTATATGCATTCATTAAAATTTTAAATATTTATTTTAATTATTTATTAATTTATTTTTAAAGAATAATAAATTACAAAATAAATTATGAGGATGACAAATAAAATTTAAATAATTTATTTTTAATAACAAAAATATAAACTTATTAAAAAAGCAAAATATTAAAAAATTTATTATTTAGTAATATATACTTAGATTTTGAATAAATTTAGATTTTGCAAATATATTTTAAATAATATCTATCTTAATAATAATAGTTTTTAAATTTATTTATTGATTATTATTATAATATCTAGCAATGTGATTATTTATATTAAATTTAAATGACTTATATTTATTAAGATTATTATAACTAAATATTATATTTACATTTCAAAAAAATTTTGAAATTTTTATATTTTCAAATGTTATAACCTTCAAAAATTAGAAAAAAAATTAAAATAAATTTTTTTTATATCATTGATTAAATAAAACTTATAGACCACAAAATGCCTAAACACTTAAATTTATAAACTCTTATACACAAAAGCCGATAAATACTTAAAACATTAAATTCGTAAAACTTAAATATAATTTAAATAATTTATTTTTCATCAAAAAAAATATAAGCTTATAAAAAGAATCAAAAGCTAAAAAACAAAAAATTATTTGTTGGTAATAAATTTTGCTTTGATTTTTAATAATTTTAGCTTTTGCAATTATATTTTAATTTATATCTATCATATTAATAATAACATATAAATTTAATTTTTGATAATTGATATCATATCTATCAATAAAATTATTTATATTTAGTTAATATTATACATAATTATAATGATTCTTATTACTAAATATTGTATTGGCATTTTTTTAAAAAATTAAAATTATTATATTTTCAAAGGTTATAACCTTTGAAAATGTGAGAAAATATCAAAAATAATTTTTTTATTATTTCATTGTTTAAATTAATCCTATAAACTACTAATTGCCTAAACACTTATGTCAATAACTCCTAAATCTCGAAAACCATAAATAGATAATCCTTTTAAACTGGTATACGCTAAATAATAAATAATAAATCTCAATATTCTTTTTTTCATTATAATTTAAATATTCATTTTAATTATTTATTCGTTTATTTTTATTAAATATTAATAACAATATAAATTATGAGTCAGACAAATATAATTTATATACATTATTTTTCATCAAAAAATATAGATAAACTTATAAAAAGAAGAATAAATTTCAAAACTAAAATTTATTATATAGTAATATATTTTAATTCCTTCTGAATCATTTTACGATTTGTAATTATATTTTAATTGAAATCTATCTTATTAATAATAGAATATTAATTTATTATTTGATCATTATTAGAATAGTTATCAATAATATTATTTATATTAAATTTATATGAAATATAAATATAATGATTATTATAACTAAATATTGAATTCACTTTTGAAAAAAATTTAAAAATTATTATATTTTCAAAGATTATAACATTTAAAAATATCAAAAAATAATAAAAATAAATTTTTTGTTTATTTAATTCTTAAATAAAACCTATAACCACTAAATTCATACACAGTTAAATTAGTAAATTCCTAAACCTCGTAATGCCTAAATACATAAACCATTAAACCGCTATATACTACTAAATAATTAATTAATCTATTTTTTATTTCTATATATTATAATTTTTAATATTCATTTTAATTATTTATTAGTTTATTTTTATAGAAATATTTATTACAAAATAAAGTATGAGTGCGAAAAATATAATTTAAATAATTTATTTTTTATTAATAATAGTTTTTACGATTATAAAAAGTAAAAATTTAAAAATTAAAAATTATTATCAAGTAATATATTTTACTTTAATTCTAAATCTATTTGAGTTTTGTATATATTTTTTAATTAATATCTATCTTAATATTAATAGTTTATTAATTTAATTTTTGATCATTTTTATAATATCTATCTATAAAATTGTTTATATTGAATTTATATGATATATAATTATTAATATTATTATAAATAAATATTATATTCACATTTCAAAAAATGTTAAATATTATTATATTTTCAAAGGATATGACCTATGAAAAAGAGAAAAAATTACAAATTTTTTTGTTATTTTATTGTTTAAATAAAATGTATAAACTACTAAATAACTAAAAACATAAATCGCTGAATTCCTAAATGAAAACACCTCTAAATACTTAAACTATTAAACTGGTATACATTAATAATAAATCATAAATTTTATTTTAATAAATTTTTCTTTTTAAAATTTTGCGTTTTTTTATAAGCATATATATTTTTTTTGATAAAAAATAAATTATTTAAAATAGATCTATCTCACTAATAATTTATTTTGTAATTAATATTTCTATAAAAATAAACTGATAAATAATTAAAATAAAAATTTAAAATTACACTTAATAAAAATTAAAATGAGATTTATGATTTATTATTAATGTATACCAATTTAATAGTTTAAGTATTTAAAAGTTTTTTTGTTTAGGAGTTAGGTGATTTATGTTTTAAGGCATTTAGTGGTTTATAGGTTTTTTAAACAATAAAATAACAAAAAAAATTTGTAATTTTTTGTCATTTTCATAGCTTATAAACTTTGAAAATATAATAATATTTAAAATTTTTTGAAATGTGAATACA
>JAREIK010002047.1:0-24961 GCA_029783825.1 Sapria himalayana
ATATATATATATATATATATATATATATATCTGTCTTATAATAATCTATCAAACTTTCTCTTTACCAATCAATCTATTTTATAAATCACTCTATCAAAAATTCTTTAAATCTGTCGAACTATCATTGTATCGAACTATCTATCTATATGTCTATCAATTTATCTATTAATCTGTCAATATATCTATCTATCTATCTATTTTTATATATTTTTATATTTCTATATGTGTTTCTATCTATCTAGGTATCTATCTATTTGTCCATCTGTTTGTCTGTCTATATATCTTTTTATCAATCTATCTATTAGTGTGATTGTTTGTGTGTGTGTGTGTATATATATAATTATCTATTTATTTATATGTCTATCTATCTATCTATTTATCTATCTATCTTTCTGACTTCCTATCTTTATATCTATTTATCTATCTATCTATCTATCTGGCTATCAATCAATGTATGAATCTGTCAATCAATATGTTTATCAATATATCTATCAGTCTATATATCTATCTTTCTATTAATCATTATATCAATCTGTCTATCCATTTGTTTATCTTTCTATCTATCTATATGTCTATAGATAGATATACATATATATAGACAAAAAGATAAAAAAAGATAGATATATAGACATATAAATAAATAGATAGACTGACATACATATAAATTGATGGATACTTAGCCAAACATGCAGACATACATATATATAGACAGATTGATTGATTGATACAAAAATAGATAGATAGGCAAATAAATAGACAGATAGAGAGACAAATAGATAGACAGATTGATGTATAGATATATAGATAGAAAGATAGATAGAAATTAGACATATAGATAGACAAGAAGATAAACAAAAAGTTCGATACATAGATGGATAGTTTGATATAAAAACAAACAGATAGATAAATAGATAGAAAGCTACACAAATAGGTAGATAGATAGATACACAGATAGATAAATAGATAAATAGTCAAATAAATAAATTTGATAGATAAATAGATAGATACATAGTTAGATAGAAAGAAAGATAGATAGATAGACAGATAGACAAATAGATAGTTAGATAGATTAGATAGATAGAGATATATATATATATATATATAGACAAATAGATAGAATATAAAGATAGTAAGATAGATTGATACATATATATACAAATAGACAATCAAATAGATAGATAGATAGATAAATAGATAGATATATAGACAAAGAGATAGATAGTTAGATAGTTAGATGGATAGATAGATACACAGATTGTTAGAAAGATAGATAGAGAGATATATAGTTAAATTGATAAATAGATAGGTATATATATAGACAGATAAATAGATAGATAGATAGAAAGATAAATAAATATAAAGATTGATCGATAGGTAGATAAAAAAATAGAGAGAAGATTATTAGATAGATAGATAGATTAATAGATTGATAGACATATAGATAAATACATAGATAAATAGATAGATTGATTGATTGATAAATAGATAGATATATAGATAGACAAATTGAATGACAGATAGATAAATAACCAGACAAATATATAAACATATAGATAAATAGATAGACAGACATATAGATAGATGGAAAGAAAGAAAGAAAGATAGATATATAGATAAATAGATTGGCACAAAGAAAGACAAATTGATAGACAAATTGATTGATTAATTGATAAATATAGATTGATCAATTGATAAATATAGATTAATTGACTAACAAATAAATATATTTATAAATAGATTGATAAAAAAGTTGATAGAAAGATATAAAGACTGATTAATAGACTTATAGATAGATAGAAAATTATATATAAAGATAGATAGATAGATAAACAAATAAATCAAGTAGATTATTAAACAAATAAATAGACAAATAGATAGACGATAGATAGACATATAGATAGATAGATAGACAGAAATAATGAAAATTAGATAGATAGATAGACAGATAGATAGATAAATAGATAGACAATCTAACAGATTGACAGATAGATAGATATATAGAAAAATATATTGATAGAAAGATAGACAAATAGATAGATAGTTATATAGAAAGATAATTAGATAGATAAATAAATAGAAAGATAGGTAGATAGATAGACATACAAACATACAAACAAATATATAGACATACCTTTAAATCTAAAAATAGATGGACATATAGATTGTTAGATAAATAGAAAGACATATAGATAGATAGATAGATATTTAGTCAGATAGGTAGACATGCAGAAAAATAGGCATACAGACAAACTAATACATAAAAAGATAGACACACAAATAGATAGACAATTAGATAGATACATAGATAGATAGACAGTTTGATAGATAGTTTGATCGATAGATTGATAGACAAATAGATACATATATTTATAGACAGATAGATAGATAGATAAATAGATAGATAGACAAAAAGATAGATATATATAATGACAGATATATCGATAGATAGATAGATAGACAAAAAGATGGATATATAGATAGAAAGATAGATAGACAAATAGTTAAAAGATTGTTAAACAAATTGATTGATAGAATGATAGACATATTCATAAATAGATAGATAGATTGATTGATTAATTGATTGATAGAAAGAAAAGATAGATAGATAGATAGATATATATATAGACAGTTAGAGAGACAAATAGATAGACATATAAAAACACACACAGAAAGATAGATAGATTATTATATAGATAGATAGACACACACACACACACACAAATATATATATATATGTGTGTGTGTGTGTGTGTGTGTGTGTGTGTGTATGTATGTATGTATAAATATAGATCAAGAGATAAATAGGCAGATAGATAGATAAAAATATAGTCTTATAGATTCATTTATTGATAGATTTATAGAAAGACAAATAGACAGATAGATTAAAATATAGATAGATAGAAAGATAGATAGATTAATAGACTAATAGATAGATTATAAACTAATAGATAGACATATAGATAGAGAGTTAAATAGACAAATAGATAAATAGATTGATAGAAAGACAAATAGATAAATAGATAGATAGACAGGTAGATAGAGAGAGAGATAGATAGATATATTGACATAAAGATAGATAGAGAGTTAGATAGACAAATAGATATAGATATATATATATATATATATATATATAAAGTTAGATAAAAATATAGACAGATAGATTGATTGAAAGATATAAATAGATAGATTGATAAACAAATAGAGAGATAGATAGATAACTGTATAAATAGATATAGCTAAATATATAGATAGATTGATAGATATACAAATAAAAAAATAGATACATAGACGAATAGAAATACATTTAGAAAGATATATAGTCCTGAGAGACAAAAGGATAAATAGATAGATAGATAGACAATCACACATATAGATAGACACACAAATAGACTTATAGAAATAAAGATAGATAGATTATTTGATAGATATATTGATAGATAGATAAAAAAAATTAATAGAGAGATAGTTAAAAATTGATAGAATGATTGACTAATTTTTATATAAATTGATAGATAGTTGATATAAATATAGATACTCTTGATAGACTGATAGATAGACTGATTGATAAAAAGATTGATAGTCAGATTGATAGATAGATTTATAGATAGATAAATAGACAGATTGATAGTTTGATAGATAGACAGATAGATAAACAAATTGATAGATATATAGATAGATTGATTGATTGATAAAAAGATAGATAGACAAATAGATAGACAAAAAGATATATAAAGAGATAGATAGATAGATAGACATATATATAGACAATTAAATAAAAAGTTATATTGATATATAGATATATAGATAGATAAACATACAAACAAATAGATAGATAGATAGATATATGGATAGAGATAAAATAGATAGACAAATAAATAGATAGACATATAGAGAGATAGTCACATAGATAGAAAGAGTGATAGACATATAGATAAATAGAAAGATAGATAAAGATATAGTCACATAAATAGACAGACAGATTGATTAATAGATTGTTATATAGACAACTATATAAATTGATTGATTGATTGACATATAGATAGACAGATAGATACACAGATAGATACACATATAGATAGATAGTTAGATAGATAGAGAGATAGATAGACAGAAGATAGATATATATATATATATACAAATAGATAGAAAGAAAGAAAAATAGATAGATAGATAGACAGATAGATTGATAGATATATAGACAATTTTATAGACAGAATGATATAAGATTAATAAATATATTGATAGAGAGAGTGATATATAGATTGATAGACAGATTGATAGACAAATTTAGACAGATAGATTCATAGATAAATAGATTAGTATATAAATAGGTAGATAGATTGGTAGAAAAACAGATACATAAATATATATTCAGATAGATAGATAGATAAATAGATAGATAAAAAATAGTTAGACAGAAAGATATATTTATTGATAGATAGATATATAGTAATATAGACAGACATATTTATTGATAAATAATTAGATAGAGATATAATTTGACAGATAGAAATATAAATAGATTGACATATACATAAACAAATAAAAAGATAGAATGATCATTTGATAGACATATAGATAGACATATAGAAAGAAAGAAAGATAGATAGATAGATTAATTGATAGATAGATAGATTAATTGATAGATAGATTGATTTTTAGATAGACAGATAGATAGACCGCTAGATAGACATGATATAAAGATAGATAGGCTAATATATAGATTGATAGATAGATAGATAGATAGATTGATATATATATATATATATATATATATATATATATATAGATAAATAGATAAATATATTAATAGATATATTGATAAATAGATAAATAGATAGACAGACTAATAGATTGATTGATAAAAAGATTAAAAGTTAGATTGATAGAAAGATTAATAGATAAATTTATAACTAGATTGTAGAAAGTTTGTTAGATAGATAGATTGACATATAGATAGACATATTGATAGACTGTTAGGTAGACAGATTTTTTTTTTATAAAGTTTTGTTTTATTATTATAACCCTCTCTTTTGGCGGAGGAATACCATTTTTACAAGCTAAGATCTACCCCTTTTCCCCTTTACACCCACTTACAAATAAATAAATTAAACGAGCCATAACATTCTAACAGTTTACTAAAAGCCCATGGTAGACTTTCATAGACTGGAAATTGAGTAGGATTTTAGCTAAGCCGCTGGCTATTTTGCTAAAATGGACGATTTTTCCATCTAAATTTTAGGGCTTATCTTTATCTCCTCAGCTTATTCCTTTCCTTAGTTTCTGGTGGTCTCCTTTTGGCCAGGACCTTCCGCGTTCCTTATGCTTTGCAGAAAGTTCTTTTACCTTCGTAGATTTGTCCATGCTACTTTTGTCAGAGACTCGCTTTGTAGACAAGTACACCATGAATCTCTGACTCTCCTCCAGCATCTACCTCTCTTGCACATCCCCTTATACACCCATCTGATAGATCAAACAAAAAAAAACAAGCACAGACAAACACCCAACAGACTCTGACTTGATACGAATCAAATCCACTTTTCCAGACATATATGCAAGTACCTAGTAGACTTGCGACTATGAGATCCTGTTATACATCTAATTACCCTCCCTAACCCCTTGTTAATAGAATCAACCCCAAGCATTAGTCAAATAGTGATTCCAAAATACCTGCTCTTACCTAATCTGGTGAATTGGGCCACTTCGCATGGTGCATGCAGTCTCTTTACTGCATCCCAGTTTCTCTGAGTTTAAATTTTTCTGGACTTTTCCACTTTCTAGATATGCATGCTTATGCTCTAGCACTGCTTAGAGAGACAGCTTATAGCTGCTTTTTCCGCAACATTCACACATATCCTCTTAACGAATTAATACAGACAGTACACCAAACAAAAGTTTTCTTTTAACAATTCCAGCAACTGCTGGATTTTCTGGATCTTTGTTTATCTGCCACTAAAAACTTCCAACTCAGGAAGTAGAAAGCAAACTATTTACATATCAACTTATAATTATGTGTTCTTTTCGAGAGCACTATATATATAATCTGAAATTACGCAAAAAAATGAAGCAACCCAACAAAAGGAAGCGACAAGGAACAGCAGCATAGCGCAACACTATATATATAATCGTCCTAACAGCAGCACTATATATAAGGAACAACAAATATATATAAGGAAGCGACAAGGAACAGCAGCACTATATATATAATCCTCTTAACCTGGAACAGCAGCACAGCGCAACCAAGCCACAAGCAACACAAAAAGGAACAGCAACACAAGCAACAATACCTTGCACTATTACCTTGCCCTATTTCCTTGTCCTATTACAGCAGCAGGAACAGCAGCAAAACAATGAACAAAAGATTATCCTTATTTAAGATTCACTATGGCTTTGTTATATAACAGCGTTTATATAGCAGCATTAAGGTCAGAATACATATTATCATATTATCTTAGCACCCTTACATTTTAGCTAACCTACAAGGAAAGTCAAGATACATATTTTAAAGCACTCATTATTCCCACACAATCCATCAGAAAGTTGAGGCTTTGTTATACCTTCGTGATCTGTTTATTTGTTCTAATATAAGGAAAACCCATTTTATCTAAACATGTTATTCCCTTTAATTTGTTTGGCATGAGTTTCTCATTATATTCTATATCTCCTCTGGTGGTGCCTATTTTAGATAGACTGTCCGCTAGATTATTAGCTTCTATATATATATGTATTATTGAGGCCTTCAGTTCGTCCATAAGACCAAGAATTACTTCCAGATCCTCTTCATACCTCCATAATATTTTCTTATTAATTACTGTCTCAACTAGTAATTTTGAGTCTACCTGAACTTCAATGTTTTTAAAGTTAAGCTGCTTACAAATCTCTAACCCTGATTTTAATTCTCTAATTTCTGAATCTAAATCCGAGGAGGCTCTACTAGATCTGGTGAAAGCTCTCTGTACTGTCCCTGTATGATCTCTTATTACTCCGCCTCCTCCTGTTATTCCAGTGTCCCTGCTAAAACTCCCATCCATATTAAGTGAGAGTTTCCCAACCGGCGGAGCATTCCACTGTATACATTTAGCCCATTGATGTTCTAAAACTTTATATGTGAGATCCCATTCTTTCTCAAGCTTCTTTTCTTGTTTCATTTCCTGAATAACTATCGGTTTTATTAGTGATATATTACATATCTCCTTTCTAATATCTTTTATAATTTCTGTTAAATTCATCCTTATATTTTCGAATTTACTTTTGTTTCGAGATTTCCATATACACCAAATAATTAGATGCGGCAGTTTCTGATTAAGCCATTTCCTGGTGGGGCTTTTCGTGTTCTCCTTTTCCCATTTTTTAACTTTATCTATTAATCCATCATCTATTTTACATATTCTTTTTTCCCCTTCCATCTCTTTCCATATTTCTACTGCGATGGGACCATTAGAAAGCAAATGATCAGTGGTTTCAACCGCTTGTAAATAGCATTCGCATCTTGATGCCATGTTTATTCCTTTCTTTTGTATATTTATATCTACCAGTATAGCATTCATTAATGCCTTCCATGTGAAGGAGCACATTTTTTGCGGTATGTTTTCTTGCCATACCCATTTAAATAGAGTTTGAGCCGGTTTTTTCTTTCTGACCAAATCTTTTGCCGACTTGAGGGAAAAGTTTCCTTGTGGTGTTAACGTCCATTTCCAGCCGCTCCTCTTTAGTATAGAGTGTGAGTCAACTATCTCTTTTTGTTTTACCATTGACTTCCAACTGTTCGAGACTTTCTTAGTGGTCTTATTCTTATTATCTAAATATCTTGCCCGCATATATTTAGCCCAAAGATTTTCGCTTTCTTTAAGTCTCCACCAGCTTTTACAGTCACAGGCAGCTACCGCATGTTAGGTAGAGAGATTGATAGACAGATAGATAGGCAATTGTATTGATATATATATTGACATATTATTAGACAAATAGATAGATAGATATCTAAATAAATATATAGATAAAATGATAGATAGACATGTAAATAGATAGATAGACAAATAAATAGATAGTTAGATAAAAAGGTAGATAGATTGGTAGAAAAATAGATAAATAGATAAATATACAGATAGATAGATAGATAAATAGATAGATAGATAAATAGATAGATAGACAGACAGATAGAAAGAAAGATATATTGATAGATAGATATATGGAAATATTAAATATTGACAAACATATTTATTAATAGATAGTTAGATAGAGAAATAAAATATCTGATAGAAAGATAGAAAGATCAATTGATAGACAGTTAGATAGACACATTGAAAGATAGTTAGATAGATAGATTAATTGATAAATAGATTGATTTTTAGATAGACAAATAGATAGAACAATATATAGATAGATAGATTGATTGATTTAAAGATTGATAGATAAATTAATAGATATATAGATATATAAATAGATAGATAGAAAGATTGATAGATAGATTGATAGAAAGATTAATAATCAGATTGATAGAAAGATTAATACATAAATTTATAGACATTTTGATCAAAAAAGTTTCATAGAGAGATTGATTGACATATAGATAGACATATTGATAAACTAATAGGTATACAAATAGATAGACAGATAGATTGACAATTATATAGATAGATATATTGACATTTTATTAGGCAAATAGATAGACAGACAGATAGATAGATAAATAGATAGATAGATAGGTAAATAGATAGATAGATAGATACAAAGAAAGTAAGATAGTTAGATATATAAATAGATAGATAGATAGATAGACATATAGTTAGACATATATAGATAGAGAAATTTAATAGATAGATTAATGGATGGATAGATAGATAGATTGAATGATAGATAGAAATATAGATAGATAGACAGATAGATGATTGATAAAGAAACAAATAGATTGATAGATTTTTAGATAGATCAATTGACAGACAGATATATAGATAGATAGATAGACAAATAGATAGATAAATGATTCATTGATATATAATTAGATAGATAAATAGATAGATAGTATAGAGAGATAAATAGGTGGGCAGATAGATAAATATATATTTAGGCAGATAGATACATAGATAGAAAGACTGATAGATAGATTGATAGATAGACAAATAAATAGATAGATAGATAGATATATAGATAGATAGACATATAGATATACATTTAGATTAATAGATAGATAAATAAACATATAGATTGATAGATAGATAAATATATAGAAAGATAGATAAATACAAAGATAGATAGATAGACATATAGATAGATAGATAGAAAGATATATAGAAAGATAGTTAGATAGATTGACAAATAGATAGACAGATAGATAGATAGAATGATAGAATGATAGTTATAAAATAGATAGACATATAGATATATAGATATATAGACAGATAGTTAAACATATAGATAGACAGATAGATTGATTAATAGATAGAGAGATAGGTTGATTAATAGATAGATAGATAGATAGATAGAATGATAGAAAGAAACATAGATAGATAAATAGATAAATAGATAGACAAATAAATAAATTGATATATAGATAGATAGTAAGATTTATAGATAGATAGATAGATCGATTGATAGATATATAGATAGATAGAAATAAAGATAGTGAAATAGATAGCTAGACAAATAGATAAACAGATAGATACACAAGTAGATAATTAGATAGAATGGTAGACATATATAGACAGAAAGAGAGATGGATTTCCATCGCTAAGTGTAGCCACGGATCCTAATTTTCCATCACTATTTTTGTGACAATTTTTAATTTTTCGTCGCTAAAATAGAGATGGATTTAGATTTACATCGCTATTTTAGCAATGTTTTACAATAAACCTTCACTAAAATAGCCATAGAAATTTGCAATCTATCGCTAAAATAGCGATGGAAAATCAAAATCTTATCACTGAACTTACTTATGGAATTCAATTTTTCATCACTATTATCGCAATTTTTTGTTGCATTCCATTGCTAATTTATTTTCTTGTACACTTTTTGAGTCATTTTAGATACGTAATATTCCATCGCTATAATTTAATATCCATTGCTAAATACCTTTTTACTTAAATTTTTTTATATTAATTAAAAAATCACTACAATATATTTAATTTTAAATAATTAGAAACTATAATAATAAAAAACACACATTCATTGGAAAAATAAATATTAATTTAGTTCATTATTGAAAATAAAAGCAATACAAATAATTTACATTAATTATGTTACAACAATTTTAAAAACTCTTAACACAATAACTAGTTCATATCATCATCTTATAAAAAAACTAGCTCATAATCTAAAAATCATGATCACAACCTATACTACAATAAAAATCTTATATAGTTAGGGATAATTCCCTAGCTAAATAAGCATTTTCCGTTGCTAAATGAAAAATAGCGAAGGATTACCGAAGGATCAGTTCCCCATCTAAAGTGTTTCTTACTAATATATAGTGACGGATAGTGTCCCTAGCTAAAAAGTTAGCGACAGAAAAATCCCTTGCTAAAAAACACAAATTCCCTCGCTAAATTAGCAAGATAAATGAGATTTTTTGTCGGCAAGTGAAAATAACGATAGATGATTCCCTAGCTAAAGTGTTGTTAATAAATGTTAGCGACGGATATAGTCCTTAGTTAAAGAAAATTAGCGATCGAAAATCCATCGCTAATTTTAATATTTCCCTAGCTAATTTAGCAATAAATTTTTTCCTAGATATTTTAATTTCAAAATTAATTTCAGAATTTAAATTATTTTATTATTTTTTAATAAAATAATTTAATATTTTTATATCAAATTGAATAAAAATTGAAACTATAAATAATTTATAATAACCAAAAAATAAAATCATTTAATATCTTATTCTAATTTAATATATTACAAAATTGAAACAAAAAAATAACAAAATTTTATTTCATCATATTCATCAATGTATCTATTGACAGTGCATAAAGTATAATATATTCATTCATTGACATTGCTTTCTCTCCCTCAGCTCCTCTGATTATCATTTTTCTACTACGACAAAGATGTCCGAGTCACGACACGTAATGTCTAGTGAAAATTCTATCACTTATAGCAGCTTTGTATGTGAAACAATGCGGTATCATATCTGTAAGAAACTAAAAGAAATTAAAATTTTTAAACCACTCAGTCATATTTAAAAAAAGTTATGTTTTAATACATATATAATATTGTATTATATATGTAAATATATACTAGCATTTCACTCGTACATATATTACTACAGTATATGTATATAAAAATTGCAATATTATGTGTACATATAAATTGAATACAAATATACTCAGTATTATGTACACAAAATATGGTAGTATTATATGTACGTATATACTGACTTTCTTCGTACGTATATACCTCATTTGGTGCTGTTGCTACAACTCCCACTACCACTCTTGCCGTTGCTGCCATTGCCACTGTTACTGCCAATACCATTGTTGTTGTCGCCTCCGCCACTACTGCTGCAACTGCCTCTGCTGCTGCCATCGCTGCGGCCACCGCTACCACCACCCCAACTGCTATCACTGCCACCACAGCTGTCATTGCCACCTCTACCACTGTTGCCGCTGCTTCAGGTGTAGCCGCTGCTACTGTCACTGCTTCCGCTGCTTTTGAAGTAGCTGCTGCTGCTGCTGCCACTGCCATTGCTTCCGATGCCACCGCTCATTCCGCCACCGCTCCCGCCACCACAGCCACCATTGTTGCCCCCACTGATGTTGCAGCCACCACTAGAGCCGCTGCCGCCACCACTAGAGCCGTTGCTGCTTCTGCTGATGCCGCTGCCATCACAACCCCTGCTGCCGTTGCTACTACTTCTGATAATAGGCTTTTACATAACTATAATAGGTTAAAACTCTACCCAAAAAATTTGGATACACAAATATTTTCACAGATATATAAAAATAGTTATTATAGACATGAACAAACACAAATTAAAGTTGATTGTCATATAACTTAAACTAAAATTTAATAAAAAATAGAAACTATAAATGACAATTTTAAATTAAACAAAATAAAATTCATTGAATAAATTATTCTAATACAATATTTTAAGTAACTAAAAAAAATAACAAAATTTATATTACATCTTAGTAATCAATGTATCTACCGACTATGCATAATGTTTAATTTATCAATGCATTGACATTGCGTTCTCTCACTCTGCTCCTCCGACCACCAACTTTCCATTATGAAAAAACTATCCAAGTCATGGTACTTCATGTCTGTTAAAAATTAGTTCACTTATATAAGTTTCATATGGGAAACCATGCAGTATCACATCTGTAAGAAATTTAAACCACTAAATCAAATCAAAATAAATTAAAAAAAACTATGGTTTGATAAATATATATTACTACAACAAAAATGTACATATATACTAGCATTTCACTCGTACATATATTACTACAGTATTTGTACATATAAATTATAGTATTATAAATACATATATACCGAGTACATATATACTCAGTATATATGTACATAAAATACTATAGAATTATACATACGTATATACTGACTATATACATACGTATATTCAGCATTTGTTGTCGTTCCTACTACTTCCATTGCCACTGCCACCCTTGCCTCCCCTGCCGCTCGCCGCCGCCCCTGTCGGTACTAACGCTGCCGCTGTAGTTGCTGCTAACGCTGCTGCCTCCACTATCACCGCTACCATTGCCGTTGCTGTCGGTGCTACCACCGTAGCTACTGCTATCGCTACTGCCTCTGCCGCCGCTGCCCCTGCTACCATTGCTGCCTCAACTGCCACCGCTTTCCCTGATGCTGCCGCTTCTTCCACTACCTCCGCTGTAGTTGCTGCCGCTGCTGCCACGGCTACCACATGTACCACTACTACCGTTACAGCCACGGCCGCCACTATCGACGCCACCACTACCTTTGCTGCCACCGCCGCTGCCATGGCTACCACTACTAATAATAGGCTTTTACATACCTATAATAAGCTAAAACTCTACCCAAATAATTTGGAGAAACACAAATATATTCACAGATATATAAAAATAGTTATTATAGACATCAACAAACAAAAATTACAATTGATTGTCATATAGTTTTAACAAAAATTTAATTAAATAATTTAATAATTTTAAATTAAATTTAATAAAAACAGAAACTATAAATGAAAATTTTAAATTAAAGAAAAAATTTTCATTTAATAACTTATTCTAATATAATATTTTAAATAACTAAAACAAAAAAAATAATAAAAATTATATTACATCTTATTAATCAATGTATCTACTGACTATGCATAAAGTATAATCTATTAATGCTTTGAAGTTGTTTTCTCTCCCTTTGCTCATCCAATCACCAACTTTCTGCTACAAAATATAATGCATATAATGCTGTTCGAGTCACGGTGTATAATATTTGTTGAAATATGTCTTCACTTATACAAGCTTCGTATGAAAAATAATGTGATACCATATCTGTACAAAATTTAAACCACCAAATCAAATCAAATTAAATAAAAAAAACTATGTTTTGATAAATATATATTGCTACCGTAAATATGTACATATATACTAACATTTCACTCATAACTATATTACTGCATTATATGTACATATAAACTATAGTATTATGCGTACATATATACTGAGTACATATATATACTCAGCATATATGTACATAAAATATTGTAGTATTAGATGTACGTATATAGTAAAAATATACATATGTATATACCACATATATTGCCATTGCTGCTGCTCCCTCTACAGCTGCTGCTCTTGCCGCAACTGTCTCTGCCGCTGCCATTGCTGCTATATTTGTCGCTGTCGCTACTGCTACCACTACCACTATCGCTGCTACCGATGTTGTCGCTGCCACCCCGCCGCCTCCACCATTGCTGCGGCTGTCGCTGATGCCCCTGATGTCACTACTGCCACTGATGCCGCTACTATCCCTTCTACCACTACTATCGTTGATGCCGCTGCTGCCACTGCTGCCACCGCTGCCACCACTGTAGCCACTACTGCCACCACTACAACCACTGCCACTTCTGCCACCACCACTATTGTCACTTTCATCGTGCCATTGCTGAAAATAGGCTTTTACATACCTATAATAGGCTAAAACTCAACCCAAAAAATTTAGAGACACAAAACCATATTCACAGATTATTAAAACAAATATTATAAACATGAACAAACACAAATTAAAGTTAATTATCATACAGCTTCAACAAAAACACAAAAGATGTCCAGCACTTATGCTTAGAGATAAAAAGAGTGCAAAAATAAAATGTTTTTAAAATAATAAAGATTATATAAGCTTGACCTTTTTTTGATTAAGCTGAAATCGGTAATATGGGACCCATGCATTGGCAGGACCACGGTAATGTCTCGATGCTTTGAATCAAGATTTTTTCTTTTGTCTCACATAATGTGTCCTGCAGAGATTCATACTTTGGTTAATCAAAAAATAATTAACAAAACTAGAATAAAAAAAATTGATACCTGCAAAATAATTTCATAATTATTTGCTACACATAGACAAAAATAAATAACAGTTCAGAAATAATTATCATTCTCAATCATCCTCATAATTTGTATGGAATGCTAGCCTCTCCTGTGAGGATTCATAGCTGGATCTTGGAATGTTATCTGTTGCGCCAATGCCGCTAACAGTGACTCCAAATAGGATATCTACTGTTGCATTACATTTCTTGCATTTCTTCCATCAAATTAGTTATCTGCTCATCCTTCAACCAATTTCTTACATTTTTAACTTCTTTTTCATCAAATTAGTTATCGGTCTCCATATCTATAATATGTTAATTGCGTAGACAGATGAATTAGAAGTATGACTGCTACAACAAAATGCCACTCCCTTAGAGCCGATTCCGTACACTTGTTGCTTCTTTCGACCTCCTATTGTCTCCAAATAAATAGGATCATAGTCAATTGGTTGAAGGTTCATAGAACTCTTAACTTATTGATGAGCAGCTGTCACACATTCCTCCTTTAGGTCCTGAGATAAAATAGAGAAAAAAACTACTCTAGATTTACCAAAAATAAAATAAATATTTTGCATTCAAAATAATTTTCATAATGTACTGTAGTTTTATAAAATCTAATTAATATAATAATTTCATACAACAATCATCTAAGACTTTTTTTCAACATACTGACCATCCACTTTCTTCACATGCATCTTCCTGAAAATCTCATAAAAATTTGAATCTCTACCCAATTTTCCAGCCTAGAATATGTTTGTTTTAAGTTATAAAAAAACAAATGATAAAAAAATTTAACAAAATTAATAAAACCATGTAGAGATTTTATTTATTGGACTATTAGGACAAACACAAAATATATACATGTTTAGAATTTTAAATTTGTACCAAATCTCAAGTGTGCTCAATGCTCGACTTTGAACTTCCAGTGTGTCGACAGATTCCTGAACCTAGTCAAGCTACCTCACTTCTTCAATTTTTTCTGGCAATATCTGATTTTTTCTTCACATCTAGCTCCTCCCAATAATTAAGACACTCAAGTCAGTCTTTCTCGGATATAAAATCAGGTATTTTTTTCATTTTATTTAATTTATGGACAAAATCAGAATACCATTAAGTAGATTTGATCTTCCATAATGACTTTATCTTTCCATAAAATTTGGGTGCCCATGTGCACTGATTCTATAAATAGAAAAATGATAAAAGAATTTATATTAACAATAAGAACATAATTATTTACTATTTGAATAATAACCAATATAAAAGTTAAGTAATTAGATAATTATTTTTCAATTCTTTTGTTTTGTTATTGTAACCTAAAAGTCATTAAAATATGGCTGGTTTTTCGATTCAGAAACTTTCTTCCATGAGAAAGCTTTAGAATCATCCATTTTCTTAAAAGTCTTTGTAATTATAGTCGAACACTTGTGAGTTAGAATAAAACTGTACAAATAAATAAATAACATTGAAAACAAGAAAATCATAACAATATAAAAAAACCACTGACAGTAATATCGAAATTTTTTTTTCATGTCATTTTTACATATTTCTTTTACCTCTCATCCACAATCTCAATTTCTAACTTTACACTGATTGCAGAGGAATGCACAACATTTGATGATATTATTGGAAATGTAAATGAGGGAACAATCGGTGTAAAATGTGGTGTAGAAGATAGAGATGGATCAAAGGTTTGTGTATGAAGCACAATGGATGGTGGGCTTACATCTGATAAAGTTGATAATAGAGGTCTCAATGATGGTGATGGTGATAGAAATGGAGATGGTGATTGTGATGTTGAAGTCTGGATATGGTGGCTATGAGATGGTACTAATTCTGCAACATGATGTAACATACTAGATGAATTTGGTTCATTTATGTGTCCACGTCCACCTCCACCATGGCCACGTCCTTTAGGCACCATTTACTATACAAAATAAAACATAGAACAAAAAATAGAGATATGATGAACAAGCATGTATTTTCGAATAAAACACACCGATAGATTTCAATAAAATATAAAAAGTCTTTGATAGTTTAAATTTATAATAAAATTATAACAATATATTTATCAACATCACTATCATCCTCTAGTGGATCTTATGATATTTCGTCTGATTCTGATAGAAGTTCGAACTCATCTTCAGATAGAAATTGACCATCTTTAATTTCTATTGTGCCACCATTTGAATCACATAAATTTTCTGGATCTTCATCGATATTCACAGTCTCAAAATTATTTATGTCATCTTCTTGGAATGCCGGTACAATTTCTAAGCATGCACTTCTTTGTCATGATGTTGGTAACTCAAATTTTGATTGAGCTTTGATTTTGTAAATCAACCACCAATCTCTCTTATCACGAGATAAACTCGGATATGTACAATAATATACATTAGAAGCTTGAACTACCATAATAAATGGCTCATATCTATTATATTTGCATTTATGGTTAACATCCACTAGCTTATAATCCGAATGAATCTTTGAGCCCACATTTCGTGTAGGATCAAACCACTCACATTTAAATAATATAATCATGTTTTTTTTGAGTCCAGGATACTCCAACTCAATAGCTTCTTTGAGTTAACCATAATAATCAATCTCATCTGCACTATAACATGAGCCTTTAATGCATACACCACTATTCATTATTAATTTAGAAGAACCGTGCCCGATTTATTATACTTATATCCATTAACAAAATACCCAGGATATGTTGTCACATATCTAAATGGGTCTTTACTTAGATTCTGAATAAAAATATTTGAATATCCATTTGAAGTTCAATTGCTTGTGATATAAATTAAAAAAATGATATTAACAAATAAAAGATACTAATAAATTAAATAATTTAAAAATAAACTACTTAATTATGCTCACATAATTTTTTAACTAATTCACAAATTTAGTTTCTAGCATATAATCGATATCATTGCTGGAAATTGCTTGATACCTATATTTTAATTGCTCAACACTAATACTACACAAATATAAAATGAGAGAAAAAAATGTATATCAATAATTAATAATTCTTATTAATGATAAAATTAAACTATGATTAAACCTGCAACCATTTTGGGTATACATACTCAATATATAGTGCAATCTCCTCACAATTAAGTAAAACATAGCTCTGGGTTACTTTGTACTCTTCATCTGTCATACATCTTTTCATTTCTCTTCTAAATGCTTTTCCAAGGTGCTTGAAGATAGATAGTTTGTTCATAGAATCATCTTCTACCATCACATGACGTTCATAATTCCGTTACACATTTCTATTATTTGTATTGACATGATCTCAAACTAATAAGAACAAAATGAAGATACTTCTTCTACTAAATATGCATTGCAAATTGAACCTTCAACTTTTACCTTGTTTCTAACATTCAATATTAATTTACTAAGATACCTACATCCATAATGTTAGGTTTCAATTAAATTAAATTACAATAATACTTAAAGTACTAAATTATAAAACACATCAAAATATATGTATTTACCTTTCAAAAAAGATACATCCACCTGAATAGTACTAGCCATACAATCCTTGGTTCATATGCCAAATGGACCGACAAATGCTCCATCGAGTCAAAAAAAAACTCGGTGGGAATATTCATTCAAGATTACAAGTAATAAGTGGAATGTCATTCTCCAGCCACACCATGTCATCTATTTTGTTTGTGGTTGCAGTTAGCTATTTGAAAAACAAACTATGTTTTGTAAGGACCTTCCAAACACTTAGTAGAAGTAATTCATGGATGCAATTGGTATTAATCACTACATAAATACATGACAGTCATGACTTTTCATTCAAAATAACTTAAGATTCTTCATATCCACGCATCTACCCATATTTGACATATATCCATCAGAAAATTTCAAATTTTAAACCCATTCACACAATATTTGTCTTGCCTTCTTATCATGTGAGTAGCAAGCTTTATAGAATTTTCTTGTTTCCTCATTCAGTTTCAATTCAGGATGTCGACAGTAATCATTCAGCTCTTCTCTTAATTTTAAAGTGTCTTTTTTTTCCGTCTACATTAAGGATAGTATTAAAAACATTATCAATAATATTTTTTTCAAAATGCATTACATCTAGGTTATGCCAAATTAAATTGGACTTCCAATAGGGAAAGTCCCAAAATATACTATGTTTCTTCCAGTCAAATAATTTGTTTTTTTGGTCCATTACTTCTAGTAGCTTCCTTTTCAGTTACCTTCTTCAAACCCAAACTCTGAATCTCTATCATAAAAACATCTCCTGAATGAACTCCTGTTGCAACTGTCATCATTGTTTTATTTTTTTTTTGAAATGTAGTTCTATTTCTTCGAAATGGATGATTCATAGGTAGAAACATACGATGGTTATCAAACCATGACTATTTACCACTAAATTTGAGGGTAAATACGTGTATAAATATAGTTAAACTTTATTTATACATGTAGGTATATATATATATATTTATTTATATAATTTTATATATCTATACCTATAGTTATGTATAGGTATAGATATAGTAAAATACATTTTTGAATACTAATATATAAAAATGTATATTAAATATAAGTTATAAATTATATATTTAAATATAGTTATGCATAAAGTTTTTATAGTAATACATATAATAAGATACAATTATTTATAGTTATATGTCATTATTCATATAGTATATATAAATATAAATATTTTTATATAGTTAAACATATAGTTATATATAGATATATTCAATACAAATAGTTATACATAAATATAAAAAGTTATAAATAAATATATAGATTTACATATATGTATACATACTTACAAATATAGTTATATTTAATTAATATAGTGTTATAAAGTTATACAATTATTCATATATAATTATAAAAATATTTATATATAGTTATACAACTTCGACAGATAACTAAAATATGGCCAGCAATTATGTTTAGAGAGAGAGAGAGAAGAAATACTATATTTCTACCATTTTCCACATGAGCAAGAAGTTACTTTGAATGGCCATTTACTACTGCTTCTATAGCGAAGAGATGTTCAGATTTTATTACCATACTATTTGTTTTTAAAAGATTATTCTTCATAGTAATTATGTACAAAAATATTTGGTTCATATATTTTATGGTATCTTAGCTTGAGTGTGCATGACACATTGCTATATGTTGATCTTATTATATAAGTATGAAATCATTATTTTAATATTACTAAACTTGATTCAACAAGTCCACTCATCACTAACACACGAAAGATCACAAGGAATCACACACTACGTGACATCTATTGAAGGAATATTGAAATTATTAGAAATATAAGTGTATTTCAAGAAACATAAATATGAAGTTATTATGTTTGAGATAATTTTGAGATAAATTTAATTAACAAAATGTTAGATACATGGAAAATATAAATCTTTATACACACATGCACGCACACACCATGATAATCTTTGTTAAAGATAAGTGCAACCATAAGAATATAAATAAATCATGTAGGAAAATGACAATAAAGTCTATGAATAAATTAAAAAGAATAATTATTTTTATATCATATGTTGACTTACAAGCTTATCACTTGCTTAATTGCATGAATATCATCTATTAGCATACATGATTTCCATGTCTTGGCTTACATGAGTGATAAGTATTGATTATGTGCTTACTATGTGTTCTAGTGTATTAATGCCAAGTGCTTGAAAGTGTCCTTGTTATATAATGATGTGTATACCTGCCAAGGATTGACCTGACATGTGAAAACTATGTGTTGGCTTACTAAATGTTGCATCAAAAATTTAAAAACTTGGAATCTTGGCTATAAATAAAAGTGATTTGGGGTTCCTAGCATACAACAACACATATCATGAGAACATTTCAAAGTGAATTGAGAAACTTTTACTCAATTATTTTTAATTACATGTGTGAATATTATTGAGTTTTCTAGAAGTTGGTAGATTAGTTCAAACTAGTTCAATCGAGTATAATCAGTTTAATTTAATTTGACATGCTAAACTTTTATTTTATTTATTTTATTTATTTTATTTATTTTATTTATTTTATTTATTTTATTTATTTTATTTATTTATTTATTTTATTTATTTTATTTATTTTATTTATTTTATTTACTTATTTTATTTATTTATTTATTATTTATCTTATTATATCTATTCTATCTATTCTATCTATTCTATCTATTCTATCTATTCTATCTATTCTATCTATTCTATCTATTCTATCTATTCTATCTATTCTATCTATTCTATCTATTCTATCTATTCTATCTATTCTATCTATTCTATCTATTCTATCTATTCTATCTATTCTATCTATTCTATCTATTCTATCTATTCTATCTATTCTATCTATTCTATCTATTCTATCTATTCTATCTATTCTATCTATTCTATCTATTCTATCTATTCTATCTATTCTATCTATTCTATCTATTCTATCTATTCTATCTATTCTATCTATTCTATCTATTCTATCTATTCTATCTATTCTATCTATTCTATCTATTCTATCTATTCTATCTATTCTATTTCGTTTATTTCGTCTATTTCTTTTATTTCTTCTATTTCTTCTATTTCTTCTATTTCTTCTATTTCTTCTATTTCTTCTATTTTTTATATTTCTTCTACTTCTTCTATTTCTTCTATTTCTTCTATTCCTTCTATTTCTTCTATTTATCCTATTTATCCTATTTATCCTATTTATCCTATTTATTCTATTTATTCTATTTATTCTATTTATTTTATTATATTTATTATATTTATTATATTTATTATATTTATTTTATTATATTTTATTGTATCTTATTTATGAATTGAATCATTACTCATTTTTTAATATTTTTTGTAGAAATCAAGTTGGCATACCTAAGTATGTATACTAGTTATGTACAAAATACATGCATATTGATGTATATATTTTTGTTGATATCAAGTCGGCATGCCTAAGTATGTATACTTGTTATGTATAAAATACACATGAATATTAATGTATACTATTTTTGTTGATATCAAGTTGGCAAACCTAAGTATATATATTGTTTATATATTGTTATTGTAAACGATCACCATCATAACCACACGGTGACAACGTATTATATCACAAATGCATTAAACATTTATATGAATAAGTTTATATACGCAATCCTAGCATACCGTATGGTGATTAAAGAAAAACTCAAAAACAAAAAAAATAGAATAAAAATACTTACTCTTTGATTAAGCAATCCAAGATAAACGATGAATGTACCTCAAATCAATAATAAATTAAAGCTTAAACCTTGAATAAATTTTAGTTTAATCAGCATCAAGAGATAATGATGGAATGAGGAGTAATTTGGCTTTGTTACTGTTAGAGATGAGTCAAGTCGAGAGAGAGAATATATATTTTAGGATAATATTTATATTTTTAATTATTAAAATATTAAATAAACGATATATTTATAAAATAAAAAAAATACTCATTAATTTTAATTACTATCAAAATATTTTCAACAAAATTAATATGCAAGTATCAAGGTACAAATGAAAAACAAATACCTTATAATTTTTTATTATAATATTAATTAAACAATAAATATATAAACAATAAAAAATATATTTTGCCTTAAAAAAATATCAAATATGTATGAAATTAACAAACTTCATATAATAATATATAAATGAAAAGAAGATTTGTCTTCTAGCCACTCGCCTAAAAGTTATAAAATACAATTAATGTTAAAAAATCTATATAAATTTATATTTTATGGTTATAAATTTTTAAGAATTCATATTAATTTTTACGAAGATAATATGAAATAATTTTAAACACACAAAATTTCATATTATTTGATATAATTAATAATTTTTAAAATTCAAAATATTAATTAAAATGAGAATATAATTATACAAAATTATATTTATTATTTTATTAGAAACATAATGTTAAAAGCTAATTGTAAAAATATTACTCAATTGTTTAATTTTTATAAATTTTACTAGGATTAAACATCTATATATTTATTTTATTTTTTACTTTATTGAAAAAAATTATATTTTTATTATATTTCAAGATTTTCAAGATTTATATTATTTTTTTTAAAAAGTTTTCTATAATTATAAATTTTGTTTAATACATATAATAATATTAATATTTACTAGTTTATTCGTCAATTCAGATATTTTTGAAAATATTTTCTATTTTATCATTCAATGAATTAATTTACATTTAAATTATTAGAAATTTTAATGTTTGTTAATATAATTTTTATATTATCGAAAAAATTATTTTACTTATTGAATTAATTATTTAATGTTACTTTAATTTAAATTATTAGTTTCTTAATTAAAAATTTTAGAAAAATTTTTTCTATAATTTTTAAAAAAATTAATTCATCATAAAATTAGTTATTTTAATCCTTATTAATATACTTTTTTTTTTGTATTTTTATATATTTTAAATTAATTATTTATAATATTATTTTTTTTTGATTTTACGAGAAGAATGTGTGTTTCACGGATTACTCATCTATAGACCAATAACATAAATTTAAAAACAAAATTAAATAAAATATTAAAATAAATAATAAATAAAAATAATTATATAATTAAATATTGGCTAGGGAAATTTCGTCGCTATATCCGTAGCTAAATTATGGATTTTATAAGCTAGGAAAAATTCATGGCTATATTACGAATTTTATTAGCTCGAGAAAATTCATCGCTAAATCCGTCGCTAAATTACAATTTTATAACCTAGGGAATTTTGTCCCTAAATCCGTCACCAAAATTAAGGATTTTATTTTCTACGAAAATCTGTCGCTAAATTCGTCACTAATTTATGGATTTTATTAGCTAGAGATATTCGCTTGCTAAATCTGTAGCTAAAATATGGATTTTATTAGCTAGGGAAAATCCATCGCTAAATCCGTACCTAAAATACGGATTTTATAGCTAGTAAAAATCCATTGCTAACTCCGTAGCTAAATACTGATTTTATTAGTAAGGGAAAATTCATCACTAAATCAATCACTAAATCGGTCACTAAATCAAGGATTTTATTATAAAAAGAAAGGCATTCATTAAATTTGTCGCTAAATCATGGATTTTATTAACAGTGAAAAATCCATCGCTAAACCAAGGATTTTATTAGCAAGGCAAAATCAATCATTAAATCCATCGCTAAATAAATAATTTTATTAGCAATGGAAATTTTGTTGCTAAATCCATCGCTAAAAATTAGCTAGAAAAAATCCGTCACTAAATCCATTATGAATTTCAGGCTTTATTAGCAAGGATATTTTGTCGCAATATTCGTCGGTAAAATCCTCATTTTTCTTGAAGGGAAATTACGAAATTTCTGTCGCTAATCAGTCGCTAAAATCCCTGCATTTCTTGAACGAACGTTACGAAAATTTTTTCGTTGCTAATCTGTCATTAAGTCTGTCACTAAAATCCACATTTTTCATGAACAAAAATTTGGAAAATTTTTCGTCGCTAATCCATCGCTAAAATCCCCCTTTCTTTAGCAGAATTTCAAAAATTTTTATCTCGCTAATCCGGTGGTATTTTTTTTCATTAAAAAATCATCAATTCCTGGTTATTCTCTAGCTAATTCCTTGCATATTCGCCAGGATTGATCCCTAGCTAATTTTCCCTAGCTAAATCAATATTTTCTTGTTGTGAAATAAAGCTTGAATTCAAATCAACTTAGGGTCAGTTTGGTAGTAATTTTCATAAGTGTTTATAGGGCTAAAATAATTTTAAGTGTTTTTAGGACAAAAAATTTTATTAGTTATATTTTAAATAACTCTTTTGAAATCCTTAAAAAAAACTTGAAGTATTCTTTTAATAACTACACTAACATATTTATTTTTAAAATCATCAAATTATTTTAATGTAATTAAAAAACTAGTATTTATCTTTAAATATAAGTTTATTTTGTTTTAAATTTTATGAAAAATTTATTTTTTTTTATAATTCAAAAATTTTAAATCTTTTAGTAAATATCTTTTTAAAAGATTTATATAATCTAAATTTTATTTTTATTTTAAATAATATAAATATTTACTTGTTTATTCATTAATTCAGGTATTTTTATAATTTTTTTTATTTAATCATACAATTAAATTTTTAGCTTTTTATTAGTATTAATTTTTATGTATGTTCATTATTAATTAAGATATCTTTAAAATGATTAATTATATAATCAATTATTTAATTTTTTTTTTAATACAAATATTTAAATAACATAATTAAATTTTTTGGAAAAATATTTTGTATAATTTTTTAAAAATTTTATAATCATAAAAATAGTTATTTGTCTTTATTAAAATAATTTTTATTTGTATATAAATTTTTTTGAAATTATTTATTTATAATATCTTATTTTTTATAATTATATGGGAAGAATGTGTTTTTCAAGGTTTGCTCATCCATAACCATGGCATATATATAATATAAAAAT